>MU158735.1:405159-467569 GCA_015888305.1 Antheraea pernyi | reverse complement strand
ACTAGTGGGCGTCCAGTGGTCGACATTCGACCATAGTTCATTGTTTTTTTTTAAGTTTGAATTTTATTAGGGTTAATATCATTGTTGAATGTAGAATGGAAAAGGGTAATTGGAACGTAAGAGTAAAATAATACATACAGTCGAGCATAGCAACCTCCTTCACAACCTTTTTTGAAGTTCTTTATTGACAGATGTCAAAATGTCTTTTTATTTACATGTGTGTATATGTTGTGTAAAATTGAAGCAGTAGTGTGAGTAATGCATATTTTAATTAATTTAATATACTTCTAATGCATTTTATATAAAATAAATAACTTTCTACACTTCTCCTCCATATAAACTTTAACTATGCCAAATTTCACGTTGATCCGTTCACCCGTGTACCTTACTGGACTCCAAGAATAAATATACATAATTGAATGTCATATATTTATAAGTAATATGAATGATATCTTATTTTTGGTAAAATTGGCGGCCATATTGTTTGATTTACCGAGTTTGCTTCTACATAACTAAGTGATTATCGCAACGTATAAGAATAATTGAAGTATATCGACAATACGGGCATATTATATCTATATAATAAAACATTTAAGATATATAATGTATAGCTTATAATTTTCGTTACTTTCTTATATAGTGTTAGTGAGCACTGAGCGTGGTATATAGTATATTGAAGTTCCAGGTATGTTGCTGATGATAAATCCCATCCCATTCGATATACTATTAGTATTCATATATCTAATGTACACGTTACATGTTACAGTAGATGGCATTCGTATCGTAATTACAAATGTTTTTGAAAAAGCGTTTCTGTAATGTACACATCCACTCACAATTTTACATTTCTTTAATACATTTTTAAAAAGCGCGTGCGGAGCCGCGGGTTGTTGCTAGTATATAGATAAACCTTCCTCTTCAATCACTCTATCTATTAAAAAAACCGCATCAAAATCCGTTGCGCAGTTTTAAAGATTTAAGCATACATAGGGATATAGGGACAGAGAAAGCGACTTTGTTTTGTACTATGTAGTGATATTGGCTGTGTTCTACGTAATATAGTTTGGTTATTGTGCATATGTGAAGTGGATCGGAAATAATACCACAGAGCATGAATTCTGACTCGCCACAAAAACCCTCTGGGAAGGTGTAACAAGAAGGCCACCATCTTGTTAGTTCATTGAAATGATCGCAAGAATCTTGTAATACCATTACTTACTCGACAATGGCAGTAATAATCTAACGATTGGTTATCAAAAACACTTACCAAGTTGTACATCAACAGGGTTCCTCAATATCGCTCTTGCTAACCCTCGGAGCTGTTCTTTGGACCTCCTAAGTCCTGACACAGCAGCGAGGGGTTCAGACCTCAGGGTCGGAAGCCGTTGGCGAGTCTCCGAGTCCAGCAGCAGGGTCTTCAGGTCGAGGAGTGGATGCTCCTCTTTAGATTCTAACATAGAATAACGCAAAAGTCCTTAAGACCGAACTTAACTTTAAGACCGCTTTTTACCAATTTGAACTAAATCCAATTGTAATCGTTCACAAGGGTTTTAGTTTTTTTTTTAAATTACTATAGGAGGCAAACGAACAGACGGGTCACCTGATGGTAAGTGAACACCGCCGTCCATGGACACTAGCAACCCCAGGGGAGTCGCAAGTGCGGTGCCAGCCTGTGTTTGGAGGGAGGGGGAGAGGGGAGGGGGAGGGGGAAGAGCACTGTTACTTCACGTCGGTTTTCTGTGAGAGGGTGGTACTACCCCGGGCGAGCCGTCGCATTCACGATGAAACCAGTAAAATAGCTTCAGCGTGGCTCTACCACCTACAAGAGTACATGTACCCACAAAATATGAACATGTTCAAAAATAACGTAAAATGTTAGTAACGGCTAAAATTGGATTTAGCTCATTTGAAACTCAACTCAACTATAGTTTGTCTTTCTTAAATCATATAATTATTACTTATCTAATACTAGCGGGACCGGTAGACGTCGTCCCGACCTAATTATAAAAAAAATCCTTTACAAATTAAATGCCAAAACGTTCCTCATGAATCACTTTATGTATTGGTGGAAACCGTATGAAAATCCGTTCAGTAGTTTTTGAGTTTACCGCGAACAGACAGACAGACAGACGCGGTACGGGACTTTGCTTTATACTATGTAATGATTTCTAATATTATATCATGGAAACGTGTTATGATAATGAAGTGTACGTAATTCTCTGAAATGTCATCTATCTGTCAACAGAGGCCAAGTCAAAATCGATCCAAACGCTTTAGAGTTTAACCTGGACAAACATAAGACTCTTAGGCTGAGTTGCACCAGTCAATGTTAACGTTAAAAATTCGGTTAAAGTTATTGTTAAGCAAAAAACGGGTTGCACCAGTTGACAATGGTTAAAATGACGTCACGATTTAACGTTAACAATTACGGCTCGATGTTGGCCGGTTAACGTTATTGTTAATGTCAATTTTTGAAACTGTTGTCAAGTTCAATAGTAAAAACTTTAAACTATTATGTTGTTGCTGAGAGACATCATATGGGAAACTGAAAATAGTTCTTCCGGTGACGAAACTAGTATATTTGAGGATAATTTGAGTCTTAAGAAAAAAAATGTTTATCTTTCTAGAATTTATCGGTTTGCAAAATGGGACGAAGAATTATTCTTGAAAGGTTTCTAAAAAATTAGCAAACGCATTGGCTTTGTACTATGAAGTATGAACTATTTCTGTTTACACATTATTAAAACTCAATATGCACCACAAAATATAATATATAATAAAATATATGATATACTTGTGTTACTTTTCTCCGAATTAACTATTTATATAAATATATCAATACTTAAATATCTAATATACAACTTCACTGAAACAGATGCAAAGTAAATAACAAAGGAAAGTAATTACAACGCATTGATTTTTGGTCGCAATGAACATCTGGTTACAGATATAACAAAGTCTTGCCAAGTAAAAAATGTTACCCTCTTTGATTTTTGGGACTAATTGCATTGTTTACGCAGTAACCCGAATAACTTTAACAATTACAGAGCGTTTGATGGTGCAACTGGTTTTGGTAAATGTATTTGTTAGTGGCTCTTGTCATTTCGGTGCAACTCAGCCTTAAATTTTAGTTGTGCCCGCGAATCATCTGGAATGTATTAAGTCCATTTACGTATCTTCTACAGTATTTAAGTCGCGTCGTCATTAAAAAATGACAATAACCGTTGATAGAGTGAACCGATTTTAATGAAACCAAAGACGTGAATGTTGTTCGAGGATATGCCTTATGATTTTCTTGGAAAGGTTTTATCGTGTCCATACAAACAGACTGCTAAGAACGATTGTCGTAGGTATTCCAAAGACACCCGCAAAATTTTTTTTCACAGAAAACTAAAAGGTACAGACACGCACGTCACATTGCCTCACTGAGCGTGTTCTACCGTCTGTATCAGGGCGAGTGTTCTGAAGAGCTATTTATTTTAATACCTTCCTCTCCTTTTCCTACCCGAACCACGCGCGCTGGGCTCCGGAGCCATAGTTTTACGGTAAATCCTATCTGGGCACGAACTAAACAGTTCGCAACTTCTTATCTCTGCCGTACGATGAAGCTGTGGAACAATCTCCCGGCCAGTGTGTTCTCTCCTTCCTATAATACGGGGTACTTCAAGCGTAACGTGAAGAGACATGTATGCGAGCCGGCATGACAGCGGCGACCGGTGAGGGATAGCGTGTCTCTCGGTAGTCGCCGTTGTTTTTAGATTATACTGTGCTCACCATCAGGCACAGTAAAGTCACTTTGCGGTGCTACGTAAAAAAAAACATATTATTATATTAGGTGGGCTGAAAAGTTCGCAGGCTGACACATAGATGGCACTACTAGTATTAAATCCATATGATTTTAGTTAGCCATAACCTTCGAAAGACAAATGTATAAATTTGACAGCTGTCGTGTCATTAGAGTTTGTGTGTACAGCATTTTGAGGGAGGCATTTTTTTTTTAGTTTGAAAAAGAAGTGCTGTTTCTACATGACAATGCACCGTGTCACAAATCAAATAAAAAATAAAACTGATTTTTTTATATCATCGGAGGCAAACGGACATGTGGGTCACCTGATGCTAAGTGGTCACCACCGTCCATAGACACTTGCCAGCCTGTGTTTGGGTGGAGGGGAAGTGAGGGAAGGGGGAAGGGGAGGGGAGGTAGTACCTCCGGCGCTCGCGCTGACTGAACGAAACGCAACAATGCAAGCACTGTTACTTCACGTCGGTTTTCTGTGTGTCGGGTGGCAAAGGGTGATGGCAAAATTGCATGAATTGGTTTACAAATTGTTTCCGCTTCCACCGTACTCTCCAGATCTGGCCCCCGGCGACTTTTTCCTGTTCTTAGACCTTAAGAGAATGTTCACTGTACAGAAATTGTGGTGGTAGAGCCCCGCTGAAGCTATTACTGATTTCAGTATGAATGGGTCGGCTCGCCCGGGGTAGTACCACCCTCTCACAGAAAACCGACGTGAAGTAACAGTGCTTGCATTGTTGCGTTTCGTACGGTCAGTGAGAGCGCCGGAGACCCACCTCCCTTCCCCTTCCACTTTCCCCTTTCCTTCCTTCCCCCCAACACAGGCTGGCAACGCACTTGTGACTCCCCTGGTGTTGCAAGTGTCCATGGACGGTGGTGATCACTTACATCAGGTGACCCACCTGCTCGTTTGCCTCCTATGATATAAAAAAAAAAAAAAAATATATGTGCCGATGAAAAGGTAATCGCTGAAACTGAACCCTATTTTGAGGCTAAAGACAAATCGTTCTATAAAAATGGGATCGAAACATTGTATGATTGGTATAATCGTTGTGTCCTCCTCGATGGCAACTATGTTGAGTAATAAGATCAAATTCAATTTAAAAAAAAACAAGATTTTTTTACGAACCTACAAACTTTTCAGCCCAACTGTTATCTATAGAAATTAGCATCTAGTATCGTTAAATTATACCTTCTTCTCTCTCGATCTTCTGTCGTTCCGCGATCGTGTCCAGGAGTACCGCTGCAGCAGTTTCGAGGACTATAGAAGCTGGGAAGGTATTTGATAAGACCCCAGTAGTGACCCCAGCTGTTACTGAACCCAGGAACGATGTCTCTATGCGGCGACTGTGCGACGATATGAGACCAGACACAGCCGTTACGAAGTTCTGGGGGGTAATTAGTAACTCCTAGTAGTATTTAATATATATGAAATAATTTATATATATGAAAATTTCTTCATCTCAAGGGATGATAGTAGATGAAGAATTACTATTAGGTAAGTTATTGAATAATCAAGCAAAATAAAAATTAATTTCTATAAAATGAAAAAAAAACCACACGTTAAATGAATGGGTAAAGTGTCGTCATTTAGGCACGATTAAACAACAGCGGATTTAAAAATGGCGCCCTACAGTATGGTAATTTTTCTTTATTGCAGTGTCAAGACTCGTATTTAAAACATAACCTTTGTGCGATGATTAATTTTGGTCAAGGCATTAAATAATATGTAATTTGTTTAATTCGTCTACTCACGTCTAGGCAAGCTAAAAGTTAATTCAACCCTAATGGACATTTTTACGGTCCTTCGAGCCGAATACCAATTACGGCCCTTCAAACCGAATATCACTTAAGGTCCTTCGAGCCGGATAACAATTACGGTCCTTCGAGCCGGATACCAATTACGGTCCTTCGAACCGAATATCACTTAAGATCCTTCGAGCCGGATAACAATTACGGTCCTTCGAGCCAGATACTAATTACGGTCCTTCGAACCGGATACCAATCGGCGACTTTTGAACGAGGTACTATTTTTCAAAGTCGTGACTTTATAGTGGTTTGTCCTGTGGAATATCAATTCGATGTACGCAGGTCCGAACCCCGGCATGTACCAACGAATTTTTCGGAATTCGCGTACATTTACTAATGTTAAATTGGTAACACTACAGCCTGACGGTGAAGAAAAACATCGTGAGGAAACCTGAACCTGAGATATGTTCTTTCTTGTAGTACTACTGTATGTGGAAAAACAAAACTGTCGATTTCTTAGAGATTTAGAATCGACAATATTTCGTGGGCTGTCGTGGTTTTTTGTACTCATACTTTCCTTCGGGAAGAGGTCTATGGCCCTGCAGTGGATCTCCTACAGGCTGATGACGAGGACCATATTTTTATTTTGTTCACAAGACCCATAACATAATAATCAATAACAAATAGTGGCTGTTAAAGTACGAAAAGAAAGTGTATATCCAAATAATTAGTAAATAGTTAAATACCTCTATGGCTGGCAAGTAGAACGGATAAACAGCATCTCCGGCTATCTTCTTGGCTCTGGTGTGAGCGGCTGAGAGCCAACCTTCACTTCTCTCCGCTATCGAGAGAATCGCTCTAGAATGTTCCAGAAGGTCTTGCTGAAAGCGAACCGGTTTATGATTATATAAGTTGGTTGGTATATCGTAGGAATATATCTTACGTCATTACGTCTTAGAACTCATGTGGCAACCATAGTCCAGATTTACGAAGAACATCGAAGTGCTGCACTCGATATTAGACGTAATGAGTTGAAAGCCCGACCACCAGCGCCAATCAATTATACCTACGAGAACGGAGTTGTGCACAGTGTGCAGACACCTACCGGAAGAAAATTAACTATAATAGCCATATGAAAGCACACGAACGTCGGAGTTAAAGCAGTCGCTATGGCCGAAAACGGCTAGGAGCATACATATAAAAATCCAGTGTTTTGATGAACTCCGGAACTACTCAACCGATCTTCATCAGAGTTGGCATTTATGTATATTTTGGTCCAACTTAAGAGATACGATACTTTATATTTCGATTTATAGCCTGAATATTTTTTAATTACCAATTAAATTATTGTCAATGTTGGTTATTGATATTATTTGTAAGTGTCATCAGTCTCGAACAGATGGCGTTTTAAATAAGTTTGTTGACAGAAAACTGTAGGACCGAGTGTTATAGATATCGCATAGATGTCGCCACGTTTTAATTTTGAATTTCTTTTTCAACTCCAGTTTATTTTATGGTGCACCTGTTTTAATCAATTGAACATATAATAACAGTCACAGCAACGTGTGGCCGGGTCGGCTACGAGTAGTTTAAGTACATATTAGGAGTCATGTGCGCCTCCATATTGGCATTGGCTACTCTACCGAGCGCCTTTCACTTTACCCCTAAGTGGCGGCCGCGCGCCCGCTGTAATGCGACATGCGATAGATGAACGAAAAAAGAAAATACATAACACTCGATATAATTTTGGTTAGGGACGTATCCCTCGACTCGCACTTAATCCGTTTCTGTCCACATTTCGTTCGTTCAATATCTCCCAGGAGTTTTTGGTGTGATCGTGTCATTTAATTCTATAGTTTGTAATATTGGTGGCGTTTTAAGTAATATAGTCTGGTTATTGTGTAAGTGAAGTGGATAGGTATATGATTCGTATATAATAGGTGGATAACTCGGAGCATGAATTCTGAAAACCAAAAAATATCTAACAATAGGGCCACCATCTTGTTAGAACATTGAAATAATCACACAACATTTGCAATATTATTACCTACTCGACAATGGAAGTAATAATCTAGAAGAATACCAAGAATATAATTTAAAAAAAAGTATTTCCCACCTGATCGAGCTGAGGGTCTTTCAAATTCCCGCACAATAATTGACTCTCTATGTCAGTGTATTTCGGTAGTAGTTCTCGTAGCGGCGCGTGCGCAGCTCTACCGAGTTCACGTATCGTGCTCGCTAATACAACCTCTGAAATGAGATTCTGATCTCAAGAGATAAAAAAATTCAAGGCAGTCAGAAGTACTGCCGAGAGAAGCGAAAACTCAGAACCAAGATATAACTGCGCCCTCTTTTGAATTATTAAATCAATTACAGTTTGCATTATATCAATTCTATAATTATAAATTGAAATTATTAACATTAGTCCCTCTTTTACATCTATTGACACTCGGAGCAATAATCATATATATCGGGGCAGCCACTATTGACCTGCGATACTAATGACCTCAAACGCTATTGGTTGAAGTTATCGGCTGTTCATTATTTACCTCGATGTGAGACGCCATTGCTTGGAGATATCGGCTGTTTATGTATCTTGATGCCTTAAAAGGCGACTGACGACTAGAGGCTGAATACCTCAGACACACTCAGCCAGTTGAGCTAATCACACCTAAGGATATTTCGTCGTAACTATTGTCCGTGTTGTGTTCCTGTATCGATTAACGTTTTATTCGATTGTTCTTGGTGGATTGAGCGATTAAATCATAGCCATGACGTCACCATGAATGACGTCATACTTCTACGTGGACGCCATTTTATCGCTGCTCCGACATATACATTTTTATAAAGTCTATTATACAATCAAACGTATGATGAGCTGCAGAATATCAGTATCACATGCAAGAGGACAGTTGAGTATTTGGGGGGACTTGGCTCAATGAATATGTCCAATCGACAGCCACATGTCATTAAAAGACAGCGACCATATGAAAGCGCGAGCTAATGTTACTGTGGCGCCATCTCTTAATGACAAACTAAAACATATTGAACAATTATCTCGAACAAACTTTTCACTTCAGAAAAAAAATTAATAAGAGACCTTAAATCTTCTAATAATCTACAAATAATATACGACAAAGTTTATTTTCGCGTTCATCTATATTCGTAACTATCCACATAGGTCTTGTAAACTATAGAACACGATTTTGATACGATTTTCACTATCACTTAAACAAATTCTTCCGGAAGGTTTATATATACAATACATATACACTATGGTTATGTACAGTACACAAAAATCAATATATCATCATATATGTTAATACGTGAAGCCTAAGTTTTGTATCCCTTTTTAACGGAATTGCGCGAACGGATGAACGTGAAATTTGGCATAGTTAAAGTTTATATGGAGGAGAAGTGCAGAAAGCTATTTATTTTATATAAAATGTATTAGAAGTATATTAAATTAATTAAAATATGCATTACTCACACTACTGCTTTAATTTTACACAACATATACATACATGTAAATAAAAAAGACATTTTGACATCTGTCAATAAGGACTTCAAAACAGGTTGTGAAGGAGGTTGCTATGCTCGACTGTATGTATTATTTTACTCTTACGTTCCAATTACTCTTTTTCATTCTACATTCAACAATGATATTATAACATACAACTATTATTATAATATTTATCCCTTTAAAAAATCAATAAACTATGGTCGAATGTCGACCACTAGGCGCCGACTAGTTCTAATAAAAACATCAAAATATTTTTCGAACGCTTACATAGTTAACGCCGGCTGAATCTTATGTACTACGGAACATCGGAATAATGTACTACGGAATTGTACATTGTAAGGCACCCTACAGAAAAAACTTATATGTGTATCTCTTAAAAATAATCCACAGCAATCATTCTTATTTTAATATATTATAAAAAGAAGTAATGGGTTATGTAACTAAATATGATAACATAAGCTGCCAAAAAGTTCCTAATATAAGTACATACCTTTATTAGGTCCGGGTATATCAACGAGAGTCTTCATACAACCAATAAACTCATCGATATCTCGTCTCAAGTAAGTGAGAAGTAACACCGCTTCTTCGGAATTAGGGCATAGTTTGAAACTCGCCGATGCTATCTGATTGAAAGAGAATAACGCTTAGATTTCATAGTAACCTGGTACTTCATTAGATGTAGTTTCTATCACGCACGTTTTTTTAATGTTACCCTGCTACTTCGCTACCTTTTGAGTTACCATATTGTTGTTACCTTGGTACTTCACAGCGCTTTAAATTGATGCTACCTTGGTACTTCAATTCGTCAATACGTGAACACTTTTGTACTTCAATAATAACACTTTGTTTTCATTGTAACCTGGTACTTCATGACGTGTAAATATGTATTTATACTTTGATTTCATGATAACCTGTTCGTACTTCACTACGTGCAATGTCTACTTATACTTTGATTTCATGATAACCTGTTCGTACTTCACTACGTGCAATATCTACTTATACTTTGATTTCATGATAACCTGTTCGTACTTCACTACGTGCAATATCTACTTATACTTTGATTTCATGATAACCTGTTCGTACTTCACTACGTGCAATATCTACTTATACTTTGATTTCATGATAACCTGTTCGTACTTCACTACGTGCAATATCTACTTATACTTTGATTTCATGATAACCTGTTCGTACTTCACTACGTGCAATATCTACTTATACTTTGATTTCATGATAACCTGTTCGTACTTCACTACGTGCAATATCTACTTATACTTTGATTTCATGATAACCTGTTCGTACTTCACTACGTGCAATATCTACTTATACTTTGATTTCATGATAACCTGTTCGTACTTCACTACGTGCAATATCTACTTATACTTTGATTTCATGATAACCTGTTCGTACTTCACTACGTGCAATATCTACTTATACTTTGATTTCATGATAACCTGTTCGTACTTCACTACGTGCAATATCTACTTATACTTTGATTTCATGATAACCTGTTCGTACTTCACTACGTGCAATATCTACTTATACTTTGATTTCATGATAACCTGTTCGTACTTCACTACGTGCAATATCTACTTATACTTTGATTTCATGATAACCTGTTCGTACTTCACTACGTGCAATATCTACTTATACTTTGATTTCATGATAACCTGTTCGTACTTCACTACGTGCAATATCTACTTATACTTTGATTTCATGATAACTTGTTCGTACTTCACTACGTGCAAAATCTACTTATACTTTGATTTCATGATAACCTGTTCGTACTTCACTACTTACAATGTCTACTTTACTACATATAGTGTCATACATGTGACTCAGAACAATCCTGAGTTTTAGGTTTCCTCACGTATCATAAGATGGGGTAATGTTCGATGGTAAAATCTGTATAACATGGAGAGAGAAAAAAACTCGCCTTTGTCGGTGAAGGGTCCAAAGACAGCAGCAAGTCTGTATAGAGTCTGATCAGTTCCCCGAGTGGACTCTCACATTTCAAAACGTTCGTCAGCCAATCGATCTTGGAACAACGAAAGAGAGATAATAAATACATCAGCATAATACTGTCTCTAACAATGATATTATAAGTATAAAAGTGTAAATAAATTACCTACATGAAGGTATATCACCGATTTGCCGGATTGCGAATTTAAGCGCCATGTATATCGGGTTTTGGTTTTTATAGAGTGGCTATTATAGAGTGGGTCAATACGTAAATGATGTCACCATCGTCACCGTCTGGAATTGATGGTCTAATGGTGGTAGAGCCACGCTGAAACTATTATTGGTTTCAGCATGAATGGGTCGGCTCGTCCGGGGTAGTACCACCCTCTCATAGAAAACCGACGTGAAGTAACAGTGCTTGCATTATTGCGTTTCGTTTGGTCAGTGAGAGCGCCGGAAACCCATCTCCCCTCCTCTCTCCTCTCCCTTTCCTTCCCCTAACCCTTCCCTCCAAAAGATGGCAACGCACTTGCGACTCCTCTGGTGTTGTTAGTGTCCATGGACGGTGGTGATCACTTAACAGCAGGTGACCCACCTGTTCGTTGCCAACTATGAAATAAAAAAAAATTAAAAAAATGTCTCATCTCTGTGCATCCATTAAAAATGTTTGTGGCATGTACCTTTTTTTTTACATGGGGAAACCCCTTATGGATACTCCACCCTCTCGGGGGAGAGGGTCGGTTATGTCCATCTCGCACGGACTAAAACCCCACGGTGTACGTCTACCGCTAAGTTGGGGCGGCACGAGATCTCTATAGACTTCATCGTGCCGCCCCAGCGGTTGGCCCAGCAGCGAAATAACCGCCGCCGGGCCTCGTTCTATTAGGAGACAGCCGGGTATATACCGGCCGTCTCCGCCGTCTGTCGGATATGTGCAATGGGAAGATGGCCCCCCTGACCATCTTCTCTAGGTCCGGTTACGGTGGGAGAAGGCGGTCAAACTGCCGTTGGCGCAGAGGGTCACTTTGAGGATCCTGCTCACGGACCCTCTCCGCTGCCTCGTTCTGCGAGACGACCATATACGGAATATATTCTAGATATTATATATATTTGTTAAAAAGATAAACCAGATCGAGTTTATTGCCGGTTCTTTTCGGTGACTGGGCTGTTTTCCGAACCGGTGGTAGTTTCGACGTTCATAAATGCCTTCATAGGGCCTAAATTGAATAAAGTGTTTCTGATTTGATTTGATTAAAGTGAGGGGAAAGGGAAGGGAAGGAAGACTATAGATGGAAAGTATCTGTACCTGTTTGTTAGCTTCGCCGGCGAGAAGACGTGTAAGGGCAGGTAGAGAATGTGAATCGAGCCTCCTCCAAGTGGAGGCGAGCCTCGAGGCGGCCGCTCGTCTCCAGCACCGACTCACCGACACACCGCGACCCATACCGTGAAATAACGACACGTACGTCGATGTACGATCTTCAAAAAACAAATTTTTCCCGTGCTTTAATTCACCGATTAATATTCGGCTCGAAGGACCACACGCATGTCCGTTGAATGTTTACCATCACTATATATTATAAAACAAAGTCCTATACAGTATCTGTCTATCAGTTCGCGATAAACTCAAAAACTACTGAACTGATTTTCATACGACTATTGCCACCAGTAGATAAAGTGATTTATGAGGATGGTTTTGCCGATCCTGCCGGACTGTAAATTTAAGCGCCATGTCAAACGGGTTTTAGTTTCAAAGGGATATTATAGAGTGGATCAGTATGTGAATGATAGTGATGTCTGGAATTGACTCCTCTCTGTGCATCCACTAAAAGCATTGTATAATGTATTGTAAATATATGTTTAAAAAATGTACCCGATCGAGTTTCTTGCCGGTTCTTCTCGATGACTGGGTTGCTTTCCGAACCGGTAGTAATCTTTGACGTTCATAAGTGCCTTATTAGGGCCTAAACTAAATAAAGTATTTTTGATTTGATTTGGTTTGTTAAGGTTTTTTTTATTATAAGGGCAGGATAATGTCTGCCAGGCCCGGTAGTTCCACTGCAACTTTAAAATTAAGACTACAATTTACACTACTCTACTAGAAACCCTGACAGATGACAACAGATTTACTGAAGAATGACAAGATATGCTTTTTCTTAACTAAAACCTTCACTAGACTTCTTAAAAAAATCCTCACCAGAATCCATCTGCGTCAGAGCCTCTATAAGGGGAGGGCTAACAGCTGCTTCGAGTCTGTTGTATAAAGTCTCCAGTTGTAACTTCTTGCTCTCGTAATCTGGAGCATCGCTTAACACCTGGAAGATATAACGTGGGGATAAAATCAACGGATCTCGTGGTGTTGTGAGCACAAGGTGTAGGTGCTAGACGCACGCTGAAGCTACTACTGGTTTCAGCATGAATGGGTCGACTCGCTTGGGGTACTACTACCCGACACACAGAAACACCCACGTCAACTAACAGTGCTTGCATTGTTGCGTTTCGATTGGTTAGTGACAGCGTCGGAGGCCCATCTTCTCTTCCCCCTCCCCCTTCCCCCACTCCTCCCTTCCCACAAAAACAGGCTGGCAACGCACTTGCGACCCGCCTAGTGTTGCTAGTGTCTATGGACGGAGGTGACCACTTACCAACAGGTGATCCGACTGTTCATTTGACTCCTATAATATAAAAAAAACAATACCGGAGACCTATCTCCCCTCCCCTCTCCTCTCTCCTCTCCCTTTCCCTCCCCTAACCCTTCCCTCCGAAAGATGGCAACGCACTTGCGACTCCTCTGGGGTTGTTAGTGTGTATGGATGGTGGTGATCACTTAACAGCAGGTGACCCACCTATTCGTTTGCCACCTATAACATAAAAAAAAAAAACAATTCCGTCCAAACTGCCGTGTTTCACAATACTGAGTCTATAAATAGTTAGACTCGGGGAAAGAAAGATATCAGGGGAATAGTCCCCTACCATAGGGTAGGAACGAAATTCCTTTCTTTTTTGGGTAGACGTTTACAATATAGTCATTATAATTTATATTAATAATCTATACTATAATATTATGAAGCTTTGTTTGTTTGGTTGGTTGAACGCGCTAACCTCAAGAACTACTGGTCCAATTCCAGAATTCTTTCATTGTTAGATAGCTCATTACACTAAGAACAAATACGAGCGGAGCATCAATGAAGAATGTTTCAAAATCAAATCGCTAGAGTTAAACTGAAAAACTTGCGATAAAATATATGTATTCTGTATAAAATAAACAATGATAAATGATCTGAGATAATTATGTTAATAAGAAAAAAAAAAAACAAATTAAGAACTGTATAAATCACCTCTAAAACTCACCTCTAGGCTAGCAGACATCGCTGTAACCTGTTCGGAAAGTTCGTTTAACTTCTCCTTTAGAGTTGGTACTCCAGCTTCCAGTATATCCTCTAACGATGTAGCGAGAGCCGCCCATTTATCAGCCTCTCGCAACGCTGAGGCTGAATTCTACAGTATACAATAATAATTTAATTACAATATCCATATTTATATAAGCAACTAGCTGTACCCGCGATTTCTTACGTGTGGAACCTTGCCTAAAAACAGTGATTAATAAATTAAGTCCATTTACTTATCCACTTGTCTCTCGTACTTAAGTCGCATCGTCATTAAAATTACAATAACCTTTGATAGAGTGGACCGATTTTAATGAAATCAAAACTAAATATTATTCGAGGATGTACTTTCTGATTTTCATAGTGAGGTGTTATCGTGAACACAGACCTTTACCAGTGATTCGTGTTTACAAAAACAAACAGGCAGACACACATTTCTAAAAATAATTGAAATGTATTTTAGTACTCATTCCATGACACCTGTAACGAGTTTTTCACAAAAATTTAAAAAGTATAAACATATAAACACTCGCAGTATTCTAGAATATAATAATTCACGGTCAAATTTAACATATATGATAATAATATCAAAACAAATACTAATACACAACAAAGAGAACCTTAGTTAAAGGTTGTATCCAACTTCCCAAAGTTTCCAAACTATGGATATAAACGAAATACACCTAGTTGCGATGACCGGTGCCGTAACCTGCAACGGGGTAACCCGGATATAACAACCTTGGATAATAATACCGACACTAACCCCTTTTTTATACTTCGAAAATTTATTAGAGATGTGGCGAGTATTCAGCAAAGAGTGCCGAGTATCCGGCTTCTCACATTTTATGTATTCCTCAAAAAAAATGTAGGGGGAATTACATTAAATAAAACCTTGATTGTTTATTAATCTTTTTACTTTATAACCACTCTTAGACATTATGAAACGTTAAGCAAAGCGACCCTTCTTTTGA
This sequence comes from Antheraea pernyi, assembly GCA_015888305.1. Classification (NCBI taxonomy): domain Eukaryota; kingdom Metazoa; phylum Arthropoda; class Insecta; order Lepidoptera; family Saturniidae; genus Antheraea; species Antheraea pernyi. The sequence goes on along the minus strand of MU158735.1, from coordinate 452,188 downwards.
TAATCAGTTTCTATAATTATTTGCTGCAAAGAAAAGATATCTTGTATCATATTTTTTTTACATCATTTTTGGCAACCAATCTTTTATATTATTACCGCCATTGTCGAGTAGTTAATACTATTACAAGTTAGTGTCATGCGATCATTTCAGTGCCAATGTTAATGTTCCAACAAGATGGTGGCCATCTTGTTAGAACTTTCCATGGAGTTTTTGTGGCATCTCGGAATTCATGGTCCGTGGTATTATTTTCCATTCACTTCACTTATGCACAATAAACAAACTATATTACATAAAACACCACCAATTTTACACAATATAGAGTCAAGTAACACAAGATTATGTATAAAATATAAAATCCACTACATGACAGACCAAAATCCCGCCAAAAACTCCAATTAGTATCTTAATTATACCTTTATAATTATTTCTTTTTTTTTAATTAATAAACTAAATAATATTGAAATAAGATTGCATGGACATGATGCACAGTAAAAAAAAGACAAAAAATCCTATATATTAACTGATTCATCCATACACGAGACTTTTTTACATGTTTAATCTTTAATTGAGCTTATTCATTTTAATGAAAAATAACAATATTTTTTTACAAATAACCGGTTTCTCAACCAAAGTCATAATCGGCACACCTCTAAAAATTATCCTTTGTTGTTTGTACTTTCACGTTTCTCTGAACACTATCCGACGGTCATTGACATCGTCATGGCGCGTGCTTTAACAAAGCCGTGTAATAGATTCAAAATATTTTTTGTGGTTTTCAAGATAATTCGGTCAAATATTAAGCACCTATTTTTTTATTGATCTACAACGAGAATCGGCTAATGATTATCCTGTAAAAATATTGCTAGCGACTAACCAGTCGCGCTGTATAGAGTCAAGACTCAAGAAAATGTTTAAGGAAAAAACCTTCAAATAACAATAACTAGATAAAGGGTCACGTACAAAATCGAATCGGACTGCTGTCCGGGTAAATATATACTTATGTAGGTATTTGTTTACTAAGGGAGAAAAATTATTTAAAACAGTTTTAAGTTCAACCTAATTACAACCATAACACCTAGTAATAAAGTCACAAATGTTCAAAATATTATCTAATACCTACGATAAAACGAGCAATGCAATAAATTACTCCCGTCACTTACCAATGAAAAGGCAACATAAACAACATTTAGTGTGGATTCAACCTTAACACGCAATGAATAGAGTACTTTTTCCCATTATTGTGCGTGTTTGTGCGTGGTTGGCGAGCCTTGATCAAACATTTGTACCACAGGTTTATAATCGGTACTTTTATTCAAAATTTCATATTATTTGTTAGTTTAAAGCTTAAAATTTAGATACTTTGGCCGTTAAATTGTCTTTTCGGGTATTATTTTTGCATCTTTTGAATACACTGCGGTGTTGTGAACCGTGCTTACATTGACTGTATTTCAAACAAACTAAACAAAATAAAAGCTCACATTTCAAGTGGGCTGTTATTTACCGAGACGTATTTTTCGCGTCGACCCGATATCTAGTTATTGTTGATCGAAGGAAAAAACAATATATTACCTCCAATCTACTTTTCAACTGATCAATCCTTTGAAGGCTTTCAATAGAGTGTCCTGTTTGCTCCTCGACGCTTTGTACCTTCTGCTCTAAAGACAACAGCTTTTGTTGGAGGACGACACCTTCCATTTGAAGAGCTGACGCGTCTTGGAGTACGCGAGGTATTGAAGTCACTATCTGAGAATTTTCAGATATTTAAATGAGATAGTGAGACCCGAGAACTTACATAATCAAAATAAAATATACTTTATACGTCAAACCTATCACCAGTTTGGAAAACAGCCCACTCATCGAGATTGTAGATGGTAGATCCACGCTGTAGCTATTAGTATTTTTTCAGCATGAATGGGTCGACCACCCTCTCACAGAAAACCGACACGAAGTAACAGTGCTTGCATTGTTGTGTTTCGTTCGGTTAGTGAGAGCGCCGGAGGCCCACCTCCTTTTCCCTTTCCCTTCCCCTACCCCCTCTCCCATACACAGACAGAATGGCAACGCACTTGCGACTCCCGTGGTGTTCCTAGTGTCTATGGACGGTGGTGATCACTTAACATCAGGTGACCCAACTGTTCGTTTGCATGCTTTTGATATAAAAAAAAAAGAAGAACGGGCAACAAAGTCGACCCGGTTTATCTTTTAACATATACAGGGTTACTGGTAATTTGACGTATTCCCGTTAGGAGGTGATAGAGATGACTATTTGTGATCATTTTAATCCCCATATGCATTACGTAAAAGTGAACCATTTTCGAGGTATCATGTTTTTTAGCTTTTTTCAAAATAAGTCAAAAATGCAACGTCAAAAATTTATTTCAAAATAGTATCAAAATAAATCTCATTTATTCATCTGATTTAAGAAAACAATTAAACACTGGTTATTTATCCATATTAAAACAACAATTATCCGTCCAAGCTTACCAATGTGAAACGATACACAGTATTATTTAAAAAAAAAATACGGACATTTTTCCACTAAAATTCCTTAAAAACAAAAAGTAAAATAAATCTTGGCTTGCAGATTATTTTAAAATCATAACCGTTTTCTTAGAACGCCAACAATGTATAACAAACAGGAACTTATTTCAAAGATAGTGAAAACAATATGATCATAAAGGAAGAGGCGGAAATTCATATTCGAACTAAAGTTATGGTTCTTCTTTAAAATTCCCATTAAAATAAATTAAAAACAACACCCAATGTAAATAAAACAAGAATATAAATTTAAAATAAAATATAGACCTAGTACCCGTTTAGTAGTAATAACAATTGATAATTAAATTTATATTAAAATACTACCTGTGCCAAGACGTCGACAGTATGGAATCTTATGTAAACAATCTAAAATGTAATAAAGTCTTCTGAATGTATTAAGTTCATTTACTTATCTAGTTTTTCCTCGTACAACGCCGCGTCGTCATTAAAATTACAATAGCTTTTCATAGAGTGAACCAAAAACAAAGACTAAGCTATTCTCGAAGATATGCTTTATAATTTCCCTGAGGAGCTTTTATTATGAACCCAGTACATTAGCAGTGATGCGTGTTCATATAAACAGACAGATAGACAGACAAAAAAGACAAAAAAATGATTGAAATGTATTTAATTACTTATTCCTAGACATCTGCAACAATTTTTATCACGACAATCGAAAAAGTACGAACACATTACCTTAGTATAAAGATAACTTTGAAATACAATACTCACTTGGGTAGTGGTCTCATCGAGTGAATTGGTCAGCTGTTTCATGTAGAGTTGGAGCCTTGTTACCGTGTTGGCTACAAATATCTGAAAGGGAAGTTTCCGAAGAGAAATTTCTTTTGGAACGATGTGAATCAGATTTTGTAAAACGGAAATGTGTAACGAAGAGATTGCTATAAATGCATATAAGTTTAACTCTATGAGAGAATTAAATGAAATGCGTTTCTATATAGTTCTCCTATTCCTTTTATGCTATGGTTCATAGTGGTATATTTCCCCACTACTCTACCAATGTATACAGTATAATATATAATATACAGTAGAACTTCGATAAGTTAAAATCCATGGGAAACACAATTTTTTTTAAGTTATAGAGTTTTTAACTTTAGCATAAAGTGTAAGTTGGACACTGGAGCTGATGTGAGCATTATGCCCAAACATTTATTTAATAGAATTAACAGAGGTTTATATTTTAAAATTACTAAATACTCAAATAAAGTTAGAGTCTTTTTCTGGTTAAACCTATCGGTATGATAAATTTGCAATGTAAATATAAAAACAACTCTTGTTATGAAAATTTTGCAATTATAGACTGTAACTCAATGCTATTGGGGTTACCAGGTTGCTTATCACTTAATTTAATTAAGAGAATTAATAATATAATCTCTAAATGTGAGTCTAATATTAATATAGAGAAAGATGAGGTTATTAAACAAAATATACAAGTTTTTTAAGGTTGTGGTAGATTACCAGGTGTATATGATATACCTACTAGGGAAATAAGTGAACAAATATGTAATCCATCATCTAGAATTCCTATTGCTTTATATGAGCCTCTAAAATATGAACATAAAACATTAGAAGAACAAAATGCTATTGTAAAAGTTGAAAATATTAGTGATAAAGCCTGTGTCAATAGAATTGTAATTGTTGAAAAACCTAATGGAAAAGTTAGACTTTGTTTGGATCCTTCAGATCTTAATAAATATATTATGAAAAAATCTAAAGTTTTACCGACTTTAGATGAATTAGCATTTAAGTTAAGAGGAAAAATATTGTTTTCTGTGTTAGATCTCAAAGAAGGATTTCATCATCTTCGTATGAGTGAAGAGGCGTCTTGGAAACATTGCTTTGCAACACACTTTGGAGTTTACCGTTATTGTGTCCTTCCTTATGGCCTAATGAATGCCCCAGAACTGTTTCAAGATGTAATTGAAACACACTTTGGAATGTTAGAAAATGTAATAGTCTGGGCTAATGATTTATTAATAATGGGAAGTTCTACAAAAGAACATGATATAGCAATGGAAAATGTCATGAAAGTTGCTAAAAGTATAGGAATAGTATTCAATAAAAATAAATTTCAGTATAAACAAAAAGAGGTCAAGTATGTAGGTCAAATTTTTAGTAAAAATGGAATGTCTTTAGATAAAGATAGAGTAGAGTCATTGATAAATTTAAAATCTCCAACAAATAGAGAACAATTATTACAAATTATAGGTTCATTTAATTATGTTCGAAGATATGTACCTGAGATGGCCGAACTAATGTCTCCACTTTGTAAATTATTAAGAAAAGATATTAATTTTATATGGTTACCAGTCCATGAAAAAGCTTTAAATTTACTTAAAAAGAAAGTTTGTTTGTCTCCTGCTTTATGTTCATTTGATCCATGTTTACAAGTAATATTGCAATATGATGCATCACAAAATAGCCTTGGTTGCTGTATGTTTCAGTGAGATGAAAAAAATGTACTTAGATTAATTGCGTGTGCTTCACGCACCATGAATAATGCCGAATTAAATTATGGGCAGACAGAAAAAGAGCTGTTAGCTATTTGTTTTTGTACAAAGAAGATGCATAAATTTATATATGGTGCCAAAGTAGATGTGCAAACAGATCATAAACCAATCGTTGCAATTATGTCAAAACATATCAGTAAACTGGGATCTCCCAGATTGAAAAGATTAAGACTTAAATTGCTAATGTATACCCTCAATGTTTACTATGTACCTGGGAAATTATGACACTTTGCTGATATGTTATCAAGAAATAGCTTAAGTATTACTGAACATGATAAAGAAATGACTCAAATGGTACACTCTGTTGCTAAGTATTTACCTATGTCTCAAGAGAGAAAAACTATTTTTAGAACTAGGACTAATTTAGATCCTATATTAAGTAAATTAACTAAATTTTATTTGCATGGATGGCCTAAAAATGTCCCTCAAAAGTATAAAGTATATGAAAAGTTTAAAGACAGCATCTATTTGCATGATGGTCTTTTGTTTATTGGAGATAAAATTATAGTTCCTGATTCTTTAAAACAATATGTTCTTAACACTGTACATAAGGGTCATTTTGGTATTAGCAAATGTATTAATCGTGTTAGGCAATTGTTTTACTGGCCAAATATAAAACAGGATGTTCAAAAGTTTATACAACAATGTAGGACATGTGAAAAATTTAGTCCACAGAACTATAGAGAACCTTTGCTACCTCATCAAATACCCAAAGAAAGATTTTTAAAAGTTGGATGTGATATATTAGATTACAGCGGCAAAAGTTTTCTTGTAATTGTGGATTACTTTTCGCATTGGTTAGAATTATTACCACTAAAATGTAAAACTTCAGAGTCTGTTATAAATGCAATGCAAGAAGTATTTACACATTTTGGCTACCCTGAAAAATTTATTACTGATAATGTTCCTTTTTCATCCTCCGAGTCCAAGCGTACTTTAAATCAAAATATATAATGTTAGTTACCTCTACTCCGAGATACCCAAAAAGCAATGGGATGGCTGAGAAAGCAGTCCATTTAAGTAAACAGATTAAAAAAAAATGTAATGAAGTTTAGACAGATGTTAGAGAGGGGATTATGGAATATAATAATACATCTTTAACTAGCTTGGGAGTTTCTTCATCACAAATTTTAAATAGTAGAGTTTTGAGAAATATGCCTTGTGCTTTAAATATATTGAAACCTAAAATACAAAATGATATTTATACAAAACTATGTCATAAACAAAATATAACTAAAAATTATTATGATAAGAGTGCTAGAAAGAAAACCTATTATTATAAAACTGGAGAAAATGTTACCTTTATTGATAATGGTATTTGGAAGAAAGCTAAAATTGTAAGTAAATGTCCTGAACCTAGATCTTATATTATAGTTACTGAGGGAGGTAAAATGTTAAGAAAAAATACTTCTCAAATGAAAAAAACATTTTCTAAATTTAACAACTATAGTAAAGGAGCTGATGATTATGTGTTATTTAAATATGACCAGAGTAACATTAAACCTGTCCAAGAACTAATTGTAAAAATCAGATTGCTTTACCAACTAGTAATATTACAACCAGAACAGGCAGAATTGTTAAACCTAGAAATGTTCTTGATTTATAAGTTAATACAGTTTAAGGGGGAGGTGTGGTAACCCTAAAATAGTAGTATTAAGTCTATGGTTAATATGGTGTACTTAGAGAGTCATGTTCTGTAACGTAAATGTATAATAAGTGTCTTGGAATGAATATTGATTACTGCATCTTATTATTGAGTATTCTTATGGTATATTCCATATTACAACAAAGATGGATAAAAGTATATATTATACAAGATTTGGCGTTACTGCCTTTACATTAATTTGGACATAGAGAAGATTTGGCGCGTATGCCTTTACATTAACTAGGACATAGAAGAAAACTGACTAAAGAATACATAAGATGTACCTATATTGACAACTTCAGAATTGGCAGTATGGATTAATTCCTTCGCCTGTCCTATTGCACGAATATTATTACAACTTCTATACTACTACATCAAATAACTATTATAGTCGTGTCTATATACCTCCTTTTCTTGATTCCCGCTTGTACTCCATGCTTTATTGATCCACTTCTTTGGATCGAAATCGTTTTCGGCAAACGTCTTCAGCTCCTAAATGAAAACATACCTTTATTAACTTAAATTATAGTATAAACACTGCCGGTCAACATATTTGTGTTATGAATTAGTAAGTAGTTACTAAGTACATATTCCTTTCGTTCTGCTTCATAGAAAACTCACCATCACAAATATTACAATAAATTACACCAACTTTTCTGTAAACACAACTGATTTTATATCAACAAAACTATTGTGCTGAAATTGACAACTTGACACTACTGATAACACTGACGTTTACATTATCGAACTTCTGGATTAGGGATGAACGATATCCATCGATGTAGCCTAAATATCGAAATTCAGCGGAAAAAAATTGGATGTTTTGATATCAAATACATGGACACATCGATGTATTTGGAATAAAATATCGAAATGTCAATATATCCTTTAGGGCCATTTAGCGTTGGATGTCTAGTACACTACAGTACTAGTGACTAGATAACTATCAAGTTCAACTATTTAACACTAGATGACACTTATCAACGTAATCAAAGTAAGCCACACGAATAGTTATTTCTTTGCATTTTCTCACTGTTGCCATTTTAGTGAGGTAGTCTTTTTTTGTGATCTAGTAGCTTAAAAAAAATTAGTGAATTCTAGCGACTTTTTGAATGATGAAAATACATAAATATTTTAACATTAGTTTCAAGATAATTACTGGCTACAGCATGAATTGTTTTTTGGGAATGGAAGGGAAGACTTAAGGGAAAACACCTGACGATGTTAATTTTTTTGCAAAGTGTGTCCAAAAAGTACTGGGAATGTTAAATATTGTATTTCCAATAACATAAACATTTAATATGTACAATAGTTTTATTTTCTACCGAAAACATCGATATATTTAAACATCAATGTTTTGCTGTCGATGTTTTTCGTACATCGATACTTTCTAATCGATGTTTTTATAATATTGATCACCCCTAATCTGGATTCATTTACTTTGATACACAAAATTACAACCTTTTTTTACCTATCTCATTTTTTTTAAATTGTAGCTGGGCAAAGTGACTTTACTGTGTCTGATGTTAAGCACAGTACTATCCAAAAACAATGGCGACCACCGAGAGACATACTATCCGTCGCCGGTCGCCGCTGTCATGCCGGTCTGCGTAAGTATCTCTTCGAGTTGCGCTTGAAGGACCCCATGTCATAGGAAGGAGGAAACACACGCGTCGGGAGATTGTTCCACAGCTTCCCGGTACGGCAGAGATAAGATGATGCGAACTTTGTAGTCCGTGACCAGATAGGATTTACCGTAAAGCTGTGGCTCCGAAGACCAGCGCGCGTAGTGCGGTTATGAAAACGAGAGGAAGGGATTAAGTTGAATAACTCTTCAGAACACTCGCCATGATACAGATAGTAGAACACGCTCAGTGAGGCAATGTCTCTGAGTAACTGAAGCGGCTCTATGAACTCTGTAATGTCTGCATCATTAACAATGCGGACAGTCCGTCTCTGCAACCTATCCAGGTTATCTAAGAAGTACTTTGCCAAACCGTCCCAGAGGTGCGAGCAGTATTTCACGCAGGGCCGAACTTGTGCCTTATAAAGGAGATATAGCTGTTCAGGCGTGAAAAACCATGGCACCTTGTTCAGAATTCCAAGACTCCGAGATGCTGTGGAGATCATGCTCTGTATATAATCCCTGGGATTGAGGTCGCTGCGAATATATATGCCTAAGATATTGAGACTGTCTCGCATTGCGAGTGGGACGTTCTGAAAAGCTGGAAGGGTGGTAAATGGCGATATCTTGCAGGTAAACGCGCATACCTGTGTTTTGTTGGGATTAAACTCAACCAAATTACTTGCTCCCCATGTTGATATGCGAAGCAAAGATTGGTCGAGCTCAATGACTAGTTCCTCGCGTCTCTTTTCTGTCTCCCATTTTTTTTACATGGGGAAATCCTACTGGATACACCACCCTTCCGGGGGAGAAAGTGGGTTTTGTCCGACTCGCACGCACTAAAACCCCATGGGTGCCCGCAATCGCTATGATAGGGGACAGGGGATGACGGAGTTTTACACATGTCGCCCCAACGGCCGGCCCAGAAAGAAGATCCTGGGCCTCCCGCTAAAGAGAGACAGCCTGCCACGCGTAGACTGTCTCCCAGACAGCCGAACCAGTGCAATGGAGAGACGGGCCCCCCGACCCATCCCCCCTTGGTCCAGCTTAAGGACGAAAATGGAGGCGAACCTCCCCACGTCCACCCAACGTCTACGTTGACCTCTACGGAGGTCGCGTCGCCGATGGAATCAAGCGACCTTTCACGGCAGGTGGCCTACAGGTCGCACCCCCCATGAAGTACTCGGCACTCCTTCCGGCGGCGGCACAAAAAGCACAGTGCAGCTTGAGAGCTGCACAAGCCGCTGCCTTATGGCCAGGTTGCCCACACCGGAAGCGGAGGTCGCTGACCGAAAAAAGGAACACCATAATAGGATTCATGGATGGTGATATCGTCTGCATAGCAAGAATATGGCCTAAAGGCAACATATCTTCGATAAGGACACAAATTCTGCGCTCTTGTAGAAATCCAGAAATCCATTTGCATAGATTATCAGGGAGTCCGTACGCCGGAAACTTCGAAAGAAGACCACGGTGCCAAACCCTATCAAAGGTTTGGCAATGTCAAGACTGATCGCCAAGGCTTCACCGTGCTTGTCAATTGCCTCCCCCCAGCGGTGCAGTACGTAAGCTAGAAGAGCATCCGTTGATCGGTTTTGGCGAAAACCATATTGCCGATATGTGTGACTGAGTGAGCCGCTCATATAATTTGCCTATATATCTAGAAGACTGATCGGGCGATAGCTATCGGAAAGCGTAACGTAGCGTTACTGGGTTTAGGGTATCCGCAAGAAGAGACGCGATGGCATACTCCTCCGAGGATTCGATCGATCCAATGTGGACAGGGTCAGTGTTAACAGTGCTGGAAGAACATTGTCTCTCTAGATAGTGACGAGGCATTCGGCTTTGTCTATGCCATCGAACGCAAGGGGCAATCCTAGTCCTCTATCGAGTGGGGCATCGGAATGTAACTATGTGATTTTAAAGATCGCGCTAACTTCTAGTACGCCAGATGAGACAGCCGGATATCTTCCAATGACCTGTCTCGTCTGTCACCCCGTATTTCAGAAATACGAGTTTTAACTGCTTTACGTAGCGTTTGTAGTTACACGGACGGATTGGTGTCGTGAGCTTGAGTTACGGCATTGTTTTCCGTGCTCAGCGCCCTCACATTGTTTGGAAGTATAAAACGAGAACGTTCGCCGCTTGTACCTCCTTCGTGGTCTCTCTCACGGCGGTGTGGAGATAGATGATCAGGGAATCGATGGCCAGATCGGCGTCAGCTTTAGATTTTAACACGTCCGGAACCCTATGTGAGGTAGATGAGGAGGGGATTTCTTTAAAATATCTAACTAACTCCGCGTAATCAGCTACTCTCATGGAAGAAGGAGCATTAACTTAACTGCAATATTACAGGTTGATGATCCGAGTTAAGTTCGTGTACGACTTGTATGGGTCGTACCCGAAGCGTGACATTCTTAAGCAGGCTTTCATCTATTTTTTTCGTGTTACCTCCTGCTATGTTTGTGGCGACACGAGATCAATGAACTTCATCGTGCCGCCCCAAGCGGTTGGGCCCGGCGTCAGTCTCTTTTATGGAAAAGGAGACTGCTAAATAGACTAAGGCACTAAGTTCCCCCGGTGGGCGATGAGCCGCCTCGACCGGCAGCTAGACGGCCATCGTACAAGCCTGGTCGCTGTCCCTCCCAAACAGCGATATCGACGCGTCTGCAGCCCGCCTCCGTGATGCTCTCACGGAGGTTTACGACGCGTCGATGCCGCGGAGCGTACACCGCCCAAAGAAGCGGGCGGTGTACTGGTGGTCGCACGAAATCGCGGAACATCGTGCGGCCTGCTCCGCAGCCTGGCGGCTGTACGGGCGCAGCCGCCGGAGACGATCCAATAGGATCCCCGAGGAGGAGGCCCGGCTGTATGGCGACTACAGGACCTGCAGGAAGATGCTGCAGATCGCTATCAGCCGGGCGAAAGAGCAGGCATGGGAGGAGATGCTCCGGGAGCTGGAGAGGGATCCGTGGGGGCGATCGTACAATCTGGCCCGGAAGAAATACCACGGTCAGGTGCCCCGGCAACGGAGACTCTCCAGCCGGAGGTGGTTGAGAGGGTCGTGGGAGCATTATTCCGCGGCCAGGCACCCCCGGCAACGGAGACTCTCCAGCCGGAGGTGGTTGAGAGGGTCGTGGGAGCATTGTTCCCCGCCCCTCCGGAGCTCCTCCCTCCTCACATGCCTCCTCCTCAAGTGGTAAAAGAAGCGCTGAGCGGCCCTCCCCCAGTTACGGAGGAGGAGATGGGGCGGGTGTTGACCATCACGTTGGGCCATCTCGGGGGGTGGCTTCGGGAGCTGATTGACCACTGTTTTGCGGTTTTGCCTGAAAACACTGACGAATAAGGGGCGGCTTTACCTGATAGCGAAGGAAGGCTACCCCCCGGGCAGCGCGACCACGTACCGGCCCCTTGTGTTGCTGCACGACACCGGGAATGCGCTTGAGAGGATCGCTACCTCCCGGGTCGTCCGGCATCTTGAGGAAGTGGGGCCGAACTAGTCGGGCGCGCAGTTCGGCTTCCGGTCAGGGCGTTTCACGTTAGACACCCTGACCTTCCTAAAGCAAGTCTCCACGGAGGCGAAGGCGGCAGCGGCGCTCGGACGACTACTCCCCAACACAGGAGGGCCGGGCGCCATTTGTCGTCGCCTCTATATGGGGGTCGTACGGTTCATGGCCGCCTACGAGGCACCGTTGTGGGTGGACGCCCTCAACGCCACAAATATCCGTGCGCTGTGAGCAGCGCAGCGTACCGTGGCGTTGATGGTGATACGAGGGTACCGCACGGTGTCCTCGGGGGTGGCCATGGTGCTGGCCGGCTCCCTTCCGTGGGAGCAAGAGGCGGAGGTGTATGCCGCCGTATATCACTATACGGCGGCTAAGAGACGGATGGGGGAGCCTCTAGCTCCCACAAAAATAGAGGAAAGGAGGAGAGAAGTTAGGGACGAAATGGCAGAAAGGTGGAGGCGGGACTTTTTTTTTGTAACGTGGGGAAATCCCTTATGGATACACCACTCCCTCGGGAGAGAGAGTGGATTATGTACGGTTGTATGTTACGTATGTATGTTATGGTGTATGTCTGCCGCTATAGTTGGGGCGGCACGAGATCACTATACATTTCATCGTGCCACCCCAGCGGTTAGTCCAACAGCGAAAGCGCCGCCGCCGGGCCTCGTCCTGTTAGAAGACAGCCGGGTACACACCGGCCGTCTTCTCCGTCCACCGTACCTGACTCCCCAACACAGGAGGGCCGGGCGCCATTTGTCGTCGCCTCTATATGGGGGTCGTACGGTTCATGGCCGCCTACGAGGCACCGTTGTGGGTGGACGCCCTCAACGCCACAAATATCCGTGCGCTGTGAGCAGCGCAGCGTACCGTGGCGTTGATGGTGATACGAGGGTACCGCACGGTGTCCTCGGGGGTGGCCATGGTGCTGGCCGGCTCCCTTCCGTGGGAGCAAGAGGCGGAGGTGTATGCCGCCGTATATCACTATACGGCGGCTAAGAGACGGATGGGGGAGCCTCTAGCTCCCACAAAAATAGAGGAAAGGAGGAGAGAAGTTAGGGACGAAATGGCAGAAAGGTGGAGGCGGGACTTTTTTTTTGTAACGTGGGGAAATCCCTTATGGATACACCACTCCCTCGGGAGAGAGAGTGGATTATGTACGGTTGTATGTTACGTATGTATGTTATGGTGTATGTCTGCCGCTATAGTTGGGGCGGCACGAGATCACTATACATTTCATCGTGCCACCCCAGCGGTTAGTCCAACAGCGAAAGCGCCGCCGCCGGGCCTCGTCCTGTTAGAAGACAGCCGGGTACACACCGGCCGTCTTCTCCGTCCACCGTACCTGTGCCGTGGGAAGATGGGCCCCCCGACCCATCGTCCCTAGGTCCGGCTACGATAGAGGGAAGAGGCGGTCAAACTGCCACTTTACAGGTAACAAAAAATATTACTTCATCAGCCCAAGGTGCCGTATCGTTACTAAAAAATCTGAGTGCACCTATAAATTCAAAATTTAATTTCACATCTATTAGTGCGCATTAAATAATAAGGACTTTTAAACTCTTAAACATGAAACATACCGAAGACATTTGGGGAATGTCGGTAATAGTAGTACAGTCCTTAATTATCAATATTTCATCATATTTGGCTAATATATTTAATCAGTGTATAGCAAAAGGAACCTTCCCCGATTTAATGAAAATAAGTAAAATGGTTCCTTTATTTAAATCAGGCTGTAGGAGTAATCTTGGAAATTATAGACCAATTTCTGTACTGCCGTCCTTAAGCAAAATTTTCGAGAAGATTATGCTTAAACAATTATTAGGATATTTTAAAGCGCAAAAGATTCTGGATGGTCGACAGTTTGGTTTCACAAAATCAAAATCAACTACTGACGCTGGTGCAACGTTACTAAGTCATATTTTTCGAGCTTGGGAGGGATCGCAGGATGCAATTGGTGTGTTATTAATGTAGCACAGGAATCAATTCCTGTACTGTCTCTGTCCTCTATAATGCCTCATTCCTCATCAAACACATGTAAACTAGACACAGAACATATTCAAAAGACAGTTTTTACAAATAATAATAAGAAATTTATGTATCATAATCAATTGCATGGGAATGCTGATGTCACAGCTGTAAAAAGAACATTGGTTTTTAGTGATGGAATAGGTAAGGGTATGGGGTTGATGCTGTCACAGTATCTAAAAGGTGACATTATTAATCATTGTATGCCAGGTGTCTCTCTTAGTCAAATAGTAGAAAAATTAATGAACACAGACTTTGACAAAAATTGTAATATTGTAATATTAATAGGTAACAGTTTCAACATAAAAAGGAATGATTTATATAAGTTATCAGAAAAACTGTTATTATTGGACGTAGGGAAAATAATGCTGTGTGCTTTCCCTTATTCAGTGTCTTTAAAAGTAAATAATAACAATATTCACTTTTTAAACAATTGTTTATATAATCTGACATGTTGTCATAGTGACAAGTTTTTATTTTTTGATATTAATAAGTTTATTAATAATTTTATATTGACTAGGGAAAATTTATTTCTTCCCAAAAAATATAAACGGGAAATAGCTACATTGATAGCATATAACATAAATAGGTTAGATGACTCAGCAGTATCATGTAGTTTACCTAATGATGCTGCGAATAATTATTTAAACAAATAAGTAAGACAAAGGAGCAGCATTACATCTCATTATATCACCAAAATATTAATCGCTTCTCCGGCAAAATATTAGATATAGATCTATTGTTAAACAAAGAGAGACTAGATATATTATGTTTCACAGAAACTTGGCTTAAGCCGGATAAAATGTTATTTCATGTACCTTCTTTTTCTATTGCCAGTGTATTTAATCGAACAATCACTGCCGGTGGTGGTTGTATTATATTATTTAAAAATAATTTAAAATTGAAAGACCGAAAAGATATATGTAGTCTCTCAATTGACCGGGTTTGTGAAGTGGCCTGTGCAGAGATGGATAAATTAATTATCTTATGTGTTTATAGACCACCATCATCAAATTTTTCTCAATTTTTACAAAAGATGGAGGACATTTTAATAAGAATAACCAATACCAAAAAACGAGTTTTAGTTTGTGGTGACTTTAATATAGATATTTTGAGTACGTCGCCAGAGGTCACTATGTTCACATCATTATTCAGGTCATTTAACCTGGATCCTCTCTTTAATGAGCCAACTAGAACTACATCTCAGACTGCATCTTGCATAGACAACATTTTCACTGATTTTGAAACCATTGGCGGTAGTATTATTACTGGGATACGGTCTGATCATAAAGGACTACTTGTTAAAATAAATTGTGACAAACAAAGTGTTAATTGTAAGAAAACAACTAGACTTACATCCAAAAGTAGATTAGATCATTTAAATTACAACATTGTAGAAAGATTATCTACGAAGATTTTTAATAAAGAAGATCCAAATGAGGATTATGATGGCTTGTTTGACATCATAAGGACTGAATTTAATAAACACTGCCCAAGAAAAGTTATTAGTGTAAAACAAAAAAATAGTTTTAGTGAATGGGCTACCTTGGGAATTAAAAAAAGTAGAGATAGACTATACGATCTGTATTATAGGAGATCATTAACTAGCAATGAATCCTTTCATGCATATGTCAGAAATTATTCAAAAATTTTTAAGCGTGTCTGTGTAACTGCTAAAGCTAAATTTTTAAGCAATAAAGTTCTTGGATCTAGTAATAAGACCAAGACTGTCTGGCATATTATAAATAAAGAATTAGGAAAATCCAAAATTACTGATAATTCGCATAATTTGAATGTTGACGGAGTACATATTTCAAACAGTTCAGAGGTAGTAACTGTTTTCCAAGATTATTTCACTAACATACCTTTACAGGTAACAAAAAATATTACTTCATCAGCCCAAGGTGCGGTATCGTTACTAAAAAATCTGAGTGCACCTATAAATTCAAAATTTAATTTCACATCTATTAGTGCAGATGAAATAATAAGGACTTTTAAACTCTTAAACATGAAACATACCGAAGATATCTGGGGAATGTCGGTAATAGTAGTACAGTCCTTAATTATTAATATTTCATCATATTTGGCTAATATATTTAATCAGTGTATAGCAAAAGGAACCTTCCCCGATTTAATGAAAATAAGTAAAATGGTTCCTTTATTTAAATCAGGCTGTAGGAGTAATCTTGGAAATTATAGACCAATTTCTGTACTGCCGTCCTTAAGCAAAATTTTCGAGAAGATTATGCTTAAACAATTATTAGGATATTTTAAAGCGCAAAAG
Organism: Antheraea pernyi; assembly: GCA_015888305.1. Taxonomy (NCBI): domain Eukaryota; kingdom Metazoa; phylum Arthropoda; class Insecta; order Lepidoptera; family Saturniidae; genus Antheraea; species Antheraea pernyi. The sequence continues at coordinate 436,038 of MU158735.1, read as the reverse complement.
ATTCTGGATGGTCGACAGTTTGGTTTCACAAAATCAAAATCAACTACTGACGCTGGTGCAACGTTACTAAGTCATATTTTTCGAGCTTGGGAGGGATCGCAGGATGCAATTGGTGTGTTTTGTGATCTGTCTAAGGCTTTTGACTGCGTTGACCATAGTACCCTTATTTTGAAATTAAAACACTATGGTGTTTGTGGAGCTTCTCTCGACCTTCTAGTGTCCTATTTAGAAGATCGTTGTCACAAAGTTAGTGTAGACGGGGTTACGTCAGCTGGATCACTGACTCAAATTGGCGTCCCACAGGGTTCTATTTTAGGGCCATTTTTGTTCTTAGTATATATAAATGATCTACCGCTAGTGGTTGATAACTGTGCTGACATGGTTCTTTTCGCGGACGACACTTCAATTATATTTAAGGTAAAAAGAATAGATTCAGAGCTTGGTTATCTAAATAATACTTTAAATAAAATTTCCGACTGGTTTGCGTTAAATAATCTATTGCTTAATGCCAACAAAACAAAATGTATAAGATTTACCTTGCCTAATGTTTGGTTTACTAATATTAGAATCGAGATCGATGGGAATCTAGTAGGCTTAGTTGACGATACTGTGTTCTTGGGTATTACACTTGATTTAAAGTTACAATGGGGTCCTCACGTAAAAAAATTGGCGGGATGACTAAGTTCTGCTGCATTCGCAGTTAGAAAGATTCGCCAGCTAACAGATATTGCCACTGCTAGGGTTGTCTACTTCGCTTACTTCCACAGCTTAATGTCTTATGGTATTTTGTTGTGGGGTACAGCAGCTGAGGTGGACACCATATTCCTATTACAAAAACGAGCAGTTCGAGCAATTTATAATATGAGGCCTCGCGAGTTTTATAATAAAGTCCCAAAACACATTACCGATTTGCCTGATAGTGAGTTCAAGAACCATGTCAAGCAGGTTTTAATATCTAAAGGCTATTATAGGGTGGATCAATACGTGAACGATTGTGACGTCTGGAAATAACGCCCCTCTCTGTGCATCCACTAATATTTATGTTACTGTACAAATATATGACATGAAAAAATAAACCAGATCGAGTTTCTTCTCGATGACTGGGCTGTTTTCCGAACCGGTAGTAGCTTTGACGATCATAAGCGCCTTCTCAGGGCCTAAATTGAATAAAGGATATTTTGATTTTGGTCACTTTGAGGATCTTGCTCACGGACACTCTCCGCCGCCTACTTCTACGAGACAACTTCCTCGCAGAAGGAGGCCATTGCTTTCCACAAATCCTCGCTGCCGAGCATGGCCGAAACCACGCCAGAGCGCGGCGTTGCTCGTACCACGGCGCGGACACCGTGCGGTATCCTCGTATCACCCTCAACGCGACGGTATGCTGCGCAGCTCGCAGAGCACGGATATTTGTGGCGTTGAGGGCATCTACCCAAAACGGTGCCCAGTAGGCGACCATGGACTGTATGATCCCCATATAGAGGCGGCGGCAGGCGGCACCCGGCCCCCCGTGTTGGGGAGAAGTCGTCCGAGCGCCGCTGCCGCCTTGACTATGCGTGGTCCGAGCCCCTTGAAGTGGGGCTCGAACCGCCAAGCGTACTGCTGAAGATTTGAGTGCCGCCTGGTCGTCTTAGAAGACCGACTGTTTCCGGTGCAGGCTGTGCGCCCTCCTCTGGCAGGGGACCGGCCTAAAGCTGATGCGGTAACTGAGTCGGCTGCGGACAAAGCGCAACCGAGCATAGCTCCCCGCGCGCGTCAAGCCCGTCGTGCTGTAGCCGAACAGGCGAAAAAGGGTGTACCGCCTTCCCAGGAGTCAGTCCTGGGAATGGACTGGGCCCCGCTCCCTGCTCCGACTGCCCCTGATGCGGCGTGGACCAAAGTGTCCCGCCGCAAAAGGAAGAAGAAAGCGGCGTTGGCGGTGACTCCTGTTGCCCCTACGACGCCTAAGGCGGCAGTGTCGGCTCCTGACCCGGGCAAGAACCGACCCAAGAAAAAGGCCAAGTTTCCCTCTGTGCCAAGTACCGCCGCTGTGGTTGTATCCTTGCAGCCCGCTGCGGAGGCACAAAGGGTAGACTATAAGGAAGTGCTGCTCAAGGCGAAGCAGGCAATTAATCTGCCCAGTCTGGGCATTGAGGGCCTCTCCGTTAGGAGAACGATGACCGGTGTCCGGGTTCTCCGGGTCGCCGGTCCTCAACGAGCCGAGGGTGCTGTCCTTCTGACACAGAAAATGCGGGAGGTTCTATCGGACACTGTGAGCGTCAGCACGCCGGTGAAACGGGCAGATGTCCGTGTCATCGGCCTTGATGAAACCATCTCGGTGGACGAGGTTGTCGCGGCTGTGGCACAGAAATCGGGGTACGAGCGGGCCCTAGTCAAAGCTTGCGAAATAAGAACGTTTGGCTATGGAACGGGCATCGTGCACATCTCGCTGCCTGTTACCGCTGCGAGAACGCTGGTGGAGGGAGGTCGCCTCCTAGTGGGCTGGTGTGTGGCCCGCGTGCGGCTCCTGGAGCAGAAGCCTATGCGCTGCTTCAGGTGCTTCGCCGTAGGTCACACCCGGGCATTATGCCCGTCGGAGGTGGACCGCAGTAACCTCTGTTTCCGGTGTGGGCAGCCAGGCCACAAGGCTGCGGCTTGTACATCTTTGATGCTGCACTGCGCCTTCTGTGCTGCAGCTAGTAGGAATGCTGAGCATTTCATGGGGGGCGCGACCTGTAGGCCGCCTCCCATGAAAGGGTTCCTGTATCCTCCGGCGCGACCTCCTCAGAGGTCAACGTAGACGTTGGGTGACCGTGGGGAGGTTCGCCTCCTACGTTCGTCCTTAAGCCGGACCAAGGGGGATGGGTCGGGGGGCCCTTCTCTCCATTGCACTGGTTCGGCCGTCTGGGAGATAGTTTACGCGTGCCAGGCTGTCTCTCTTTAGCGGGAGGCCCAGGATCTTCTTTCTGGGCCGGCCGTCGGGGCGATATGCGGAATGCTTCGTCATCCCTTGTCCCCCATTATGGCGGTTGCGGGCACCCATGGGGTTTTAGTCCGTGCGAGTCGAACATAACCCACTCTCTCCCCCGGTAGGATGGCTTATCCAGTTGGATTTCCCCATGTAAAAAAAAAGGACACGGCGTGCGTCCGACGGGGAAGCGAACGATACGTCCACTATAGATCCCCCGTCCTGTCGCACGCACGTGTAAGAGTTCCCCCTGTTGAGGAGGGACAATCCATGTTGGGCTGCCCACTCCTCAAGCGCCTCGCCGCGCGGGCTCATGGCCACCGCTCCCCATGCCCTGGATTTGGCGTGAAAGTCGCCCAGTACGACTTTGGGGAGCGGCGGGGAGCGGCCACCCCACGACCGGCCCCAGCGAGTCCAGAAAGGACTCGAACTCGATGAGAGGCCGATTCGGGGTCAAGTAGACCCCGAGGGTCACAAGACCCAGTGAGGCTGGTCCGGAACGCGGTACGGCTCCGCAACAACTGCGACATTAATTTCCCAATCCGCCACAGCCTGCAAGAGAAGGTCCCGGGCAGCAGCGGAGTGATTTATATTAGTCTGTAGGTAGCTGTTGGGGATGTAGTCCATAACTATTCCGCAGCAACTACCTCAACTTCCTCCCTTCCTCCCATGGATATATCGTACGTATATGGCCCAAGCCCATACATCTGTAGCATCGAAGAGGCCTGCTTTCCAGATGTACCATGTGGAAACCTGCCCGTTCACCAGTGCTTTTAGGTGGTCCGCGGAAAGAGCATCGGGGTACAAGGTGACGATCGCCGGTTGAACGGCCGGTCCCAAACCGTTATCCTCCACGTCCACATCATGGTGTTCTTTCTGGGACACCTTCGGTGCCACATTCGTAGAAACATTGGCGTCATTTGGGGCCGGTTCCTCGCAATGTTTGCGACTCGGCCCTACCAACACCTCTACTACCACCTTTGCGGTTTTTGCTCCGGTTATCGCCTCCTCTACGGCGTCCGCCATACGAGCTACCGCTTTAGTGGTGTCTACCTCAGCCGCTTTCATATCCGCTGCTTTGCGCCGAGCGGATGGTAATCCCTGTCCCATTCTTGCCACTAGATCCAATGTCACAAGCAGAATCAGTTGCCGTTGTGTTTGCCAAGGTCATCGTTCCATCTGGTACAGGTCCTGACCGGGCACGGATGCTTCGGTTTGTACCTGCACCGGATAGCACGCAGGGAGCGCTGTATGCCATCAGTACGGCATTGATCCGGACACCACGCAGCACACTCTGTCTGAGTGTGCTGCGTGGGAGGAGCAACGTCACACTCTGGCTGCGGTGGTAGGGCAAGACCTCTCACTGCCGAGCGTGGTTGCAGCCATGCTCGGTAGTGACGATAACTGGAATGCAATGGCCTCCTTCTGCGACGAAGTCGTATCGCAGAAGGAGGCGGCGGAGAGGGTCCGTGAGCAAGATCCTCAAAGTGACCCTCTCCGCCAACGGAGGACAGGCAGGAAGAGGCGGCAGTTTGACCGCCTCCTCCCACCGTAGCCGGACCTAGGGAAGATGGGTCGGGAGGCCCATCTTCCTAGTGCACAGGTCCGGCGGACGGAGGAGACGGCCGGTGTGTACCATGCCGGGTAATCCTCCAGTGTATGCTGGGCCGTGTCAACGTCGCATCCGACGCATTGGTGACACCACGAATCAACCTACTTACCAGCCGTTTGGTGCAGCTACTTGCCAAAACAGCCATGCCCGGTAAGCACCTGCACCAATCGGAAGGTGAGGGCTGCATGGGATCTATCCACTCACTGCGCCAGAACAGAACGGATGGCCCTCACCATGCACAGACCAGCTCTGGGCGAGGACAACCTCTCCATCCATATATCGAGCATCATTTCATGTAGATAGACCTTGTGTGCATCGTCTTCTCTGGGAATAGTTTCGTCCCGTGCCATCTTACTTTTACGCCACTTGTGCCACACTCGCGGTCGCCAGGCGGAGAGTGTTCCTGAGTGATTCGCCATTAACTGTACGAGAGTATCGTCAGCGTAACATGTGACTGTTGCACTGCGCAGGAAAGCGCCGCGCAACACCCAATCATAACCGATGTTCCACAGGAGCAGACCAAGAACCCCGACCCCTGTGGAACACCGCATGATATTGTCCTCCTATGCGAGCCACCATCCTGCCCGATGCACGTCACATGTCTGTCCTCCAGATAGGACCCGATGATCCTACACAGGTATGGAGGCACCCGGTAGTACTTCAGTGCTTCTTGGACAGATTCAAAAAAATGTGCATCCGAGTTGGCTCCAACACTTACGCGCTTATAGCGCCTGTCCTACGTCTCTGGTGTCGTACCTTGGGCTTGGAAAGAGGCCAATGTTCAACCGATTCCCAAGAAGAAAGAAAGAAAGAAAGAAAGAAATATTTTATTCATAAAGCACAACATAAAATACAAGTATACAAGAATGGAAAAAAATATGCATATCTGTGCATTATGAAATGGTGTCCAGCTCAGCATATGCTAGCGTTATGAGAAACACTAAGCGCTGATTTTCAGCTGAAACCCAATGCAAGTCACGGTGCGTAAAAAACTAATTAAAATTATAAAATATAATATATATAGGGAGAGTAAGTAATGTACAAAAAATAATAAGAAAGGAGATCGATCAGATCCTAACAACTACCGTCTAATTACCGTAATCTCAATGCTATGCAAAATCATGGAGCGGATCATCAACACCCAGCTTGTCCGCTATCTGGAGGATCACTCACTAATTAACGATCGGCAATATGGTTTTCGCCAAAACCGATCAACCGGTGATCTTCTAGCTTACGTACTGCACCGCTGGGGAGAGGCAATTGACAAGCACGGCGAAACCTTGGCGATCAGTCTCGACATTGCCAAGGCCTTTGATAGGGTCTGGCACCGTGGTCTTCTTTCGAAGCTTCCGGCGTACGGACTCCCTGACAATCTATGCAGATGGATCTCTGGCTTTCTACATGAGCGCAGAAATCGTGTCCTTGTCGAAGGATGTGATTCGCAGCTCATGTCAGTAAATGCTGGAGTTCCTCAAGGCTCTGCACTTTCGCCTACTGTGTTTCTTCTGCATATCAATGATATGTTGCCTTCAGGCTATGTTCATTGCTATGCAGACGATAGCACCATCCATGAGTCCTCTTACAGTAAACCTTCTTGCAGTCAGGGAGACACAGAAAAGAGACGGCAGGAACTAGTCATTGAGCTCGACCAGTCTTTGCTTCGCATATCAACATGGGGAGCAAGTAATTTGGTTAAGTTTAATGCCAATAAAACATAGGTATGCACGTTTAGCTGCAAGAAATCTCCATATACCCCCCCTTCCAGCTCTTCAGAACGTATTGCTCCTAATGTGAGGCAGTCTCAATATCTTAGGCATAGATATTTGCAGCGACCTCAATTCCAGGGATTATATACAGAGCGTGATCTCCACTGCATCTTGGAGACTCGGAATCCTGAACAGGGTGCGACGGTTTTTACGTCTGAACAGCTATATCTCCTTTATAAGGCACAAGTTCCGCTTTGCGTGGAATACTGCTCGCACCTCTGGGACGGTTCGGCAAAGTACTTCTTGGATACCCTGGACAGGTTGCAGAGACGGACTATCCACGTTGTTAATTATGTAGACATTACAGAGTTCATAGAGCCGCTTCAGTTGCACAGAGACATTGCCTCACTGAGCGTGTTCTACCGTCTGTAGCATGGCGCGTGTTCTGAAGAGTTATTCAACTTGATCCCTTCGTCTCCTTTTCATAACCGCACAACACGTGCTGGTCTTCGGAGCCACAGTTTTACGGTAGATACTATCTGGGCACGAACAAAAAAGTTAGCAACATCTTATCTTTGCCGTACCGTGAAGCTGTGGAATAATCTCCTGGCCAGTGTGTTTCCTCTTTCCTATGACATGGGGCCCTTCAAGCACAACGTAAAGCGATACTTACGCAGGCCGGCATGATAGCGGCGACCGGCGATGGATAGTATGTCTCTCGGTGGTCACCATTGTTTTGGATAGTATTGTGCTTACCATCAGGCACAGTACAGACACTTTGCCGAATTACAATAAAAAAAAAGAAGCTATTAAATGCGTTGGCAATGTCAAGGGACACTGTCAATAGCACTCCACCCTTTTTTTTTTACATGGGGAAATTCAACTGGATACACCACCCTTCCGGGGGAGAGAGTGGGTTATGTTCGACTTGCACGGATGAAAACCCCATGGGTACCCGCAACCGCCATGATGGGGGACAAGAGATGACGAAGCACTCTGCATGTCGCCCCGACGGCCGGCCCAGAAAGAAGATCCTGGGCCTCCCGCTAAAGAGAGACAGCCTGGCACGCATAAACTTTCTCCCAGCCGGCCGATTACCAGTGGAGAGACGGGTCCCCCGACCCATCCCCCCTTGGTCCGGCTTAAGGACGAACGTAGGAGGCGAACCTCCACACGTCAACCCAACGCCTACGTTGGCCTCTAAGGAGGTCGCGCTTTCAGTGGGACCAAGCGACCTTTCACGAGAGGTGGCCTACAGGTCGCATCCCCCATGAAGTGCTCGGCACTCCTTCCGGCGGCGGCACAGAAAGCGCAATGCAGCTTCGTGCTTGCACAAGCCGAGGCCTTATGGCTGGGCTGCCCACATCGGAAGCAGAGGTCACTCCGGTCCACCTCCGACGGGCACAGTGTGTGGGTGTGACCCACGCCGAAGCACCTGAAGCAGCGCAAAGGCTTCTGCTCCAGTAGCCGCACGCGGGCCACACACCAGCCAACTTGGAGGCGACGATCCTCCACCAGTAGTCTTGCTGAGGCGACAGGTAGCGAGACGTGCACACTACACATGCCAGAGTTAAACGTGCGTATCACGCCCACCTTTATTAAGGCTGGATCGCACCCCGTCTTCTGCGCCTCTGTCGCAACAACCTCCTCGACCGAGACCGTGTCGTCCAGGCCAACAATGCGGACGTCCGCCCTTTTAACCGGCGTATTAACACTCACTGTGTGTAGCAGCACCTCCCGATGCCTCTGAGCCAGGAGAACAGCACCCTCCGCACGCTGAGGGCCAGCGACCCGGAGAACCCGGGCTCCGATCATCGTCCTCCTGACTGACAAACCCTCTATGTCCAGGCTGTGCAGGTCGATTGCCTGCTTAGCTTGAAGCAGCACCTCCTTGTAGTCCAGCCCCTGAACCTGCGCGGCGGGCCGCAGGGATACAACCACAGCAGCGGTGCTAGGGACAGAGGGGAACTTGGGCTTCTTTTTAGGTCGGTTCTTGCCAGGGACAGGAGCCGGCACTGTCGCCTTAGGCGCCATAGGGAGAACAGGAGTCACTGCCAACGTCACATTCGTCTTCCTTTTGTGGCGGGACACTTTGTTCCACGCCGCATCAGGGGCAGTCGGAGCAGGGAGGGGGGCCCAATCCATTCCCAGGACAGACTCCTGGGAAGGCGGTACGGCTTTTTCCGCCTGTTCGGCTGCAGCACGACGGACTTGACGCGCACGGGGAGCTTTCCTCGGCCCCGATGCCTTATCCGCAATCGACACGGTTGCCTCAGCATTTTTAGCAGGTCCCCTGGTTCAGTCCCTGCGTCTTGCCAGCAGCAGACCCAGTTGTCACGGCAGCTTTAACCCGGTCCCCTGCCAGAAGAGGACGAACAGCCTCCACCGGAAACAAACGGTCCTCCAGCACAACCAGGCGTGATCTCAATTCCTCAGCAGTTCGCTGGAAGGAACCCTCCAGTCCCTGGATGGCACTTAAAACACCGGCCTCTTCCCGACGAGGGAGCTCCGACAGTGGAGCGCAACCACTTCGGCCCGTGATGAGCTCCATGGTTGGAGGCTTTGCACCGAGACGGCAGCCTCTGCCTGCTCTTTTAACCGCTGCACCTGGACCTTGAGGTCAGTAATTTCCCCACGAAGGGATCTCACTAACTTCCGAAGGCACCACGTCTCATCGTTGACGGTGCGCGACAGGGCAACAGTTAGCACGTCCTGGAGCGTTCTGGCAGCCCTCTTCAACACCTTAATAATTGGCCCTTGGAGCCGACCCGACTTCTAGCACACTTTATAGATTGCAGCGACTGACTCGCCTGCGATCGACTTCAGGTGTTGCGGATCTTGGGCTTCACAGTCGTGCGTCCCGGCCGCCACTTTGAGAAAGACTGAACTAGTCTAACTAAAAGAACTAGATTGCAAGACTAAATTTGTCTTATGTAGCAAAAATCTTCTTGTCACCCTGTTAGAAAGGGATACACGGCCTTTGTACTACATATCTCATTCGGTTCGCTTTTTTGCTACGAGTACTCGCTTCTGTTTAGTATATTATATACAAGGTCCATGGCACTGTCCATGGCCTCAAGACGCTTCAATAAATTAGAACTAGGAATGCAACATCATTCATAAAAAACATCGATGTTGGTAAACGATATATCGATATTTTTCAATGTTTTAGATTAAATTAAACGAAAATAAATATGATTAGAGGTATACTTAAGATAAGGTAAATAATATTTATTCCACAAAATAGAATTCTAAAACAATAATTTTGTCAACCGTATACCAAATAAGCGCTTCCTTTCTTGGTTAATGGTAGACCGTTGCTAAAATCAAATGCAAATAACACAATAGATGGTGCTACATATATGAAACATCGTTTATAAAGAGCGATGTATCGTCAATGTTAAAGATTTTAACATAAATATTAAAACATGTTAAAAATCCGATGCTTATGAACGATAGATCGGTGTTTTAAAACACTGATATATCATTTGTATACTTACGTGTTACTGAGGAAGCGAGTGTGGAGGCAATATAATAGATGGCGATACACACCACAAAACATCGTTCGTATAGAGCGGTGTATCGTCGGTGTTATGAGTTTCAACATCGATGCTAAAACATAAATGTTTATGAAGATACATCGATGTTTTTAACATCGATATATAGTTTTGTTTCCCTAAATACCATAGACAAATAAAAATATTTATCCCCAGAGTACATTTGTATATAGGAGAGATTTATCGTAATAACAACAACAAAGTTTTATGAAATAAATATTAAATACTTTTTAGAGAAACATATCAAAAATTAAAATCATTAAAAAAAACTAATGAAACTGACCAAAAAGGTATGTATTTTTTTTAAGCTTAACCTTAAATGTAAGATAAAATGATAAGGCGTTGTTTTGGAAAAATTGCGACTTTCAGATGTTTATATTTCACTAAAAAAAACACACACGTTATAACTCATACCAAGAATAGAGAGTAGTTGAGGTACGTCCTAATGCTAAACATTTAAAGGATACGGCAGCCTCGTACAATTCATATGGAAATGGGCGTTTCTATATTTGTTTTTCTTTTTGTGAGCTTAGTGGCAATAGAAGAGTCAAGGAGTGTGGTGGAGTTAGTCTCTTATTCTCTAGAACCATTATCAAAACTAGGAATTACCCTGGACGAGTTTTTGGCGGGAACTTATTCTGTCATGTATTTGTCATTTATTTTTTGCTCACAATCTTATTTGAGGCCTTGTTAAAACATATCAATAATAATCACATATCAATAATATTACCTACATTACAATGGCAGTAATACTTTGGAAGATGGGTTGCCAAAAATAAAATACCCTAGACCAGGGGTTCCCAAACTTTTTCAGTCCGTAGTGCACTTTCATGTTTGGTATTTTGTCACGCCGTGCAAGCTAGTCGAGAAAGGTACAGTTGACAGAAATGTGCACAATGATATAATTAAATAACAATAATAAAACCTTTATTTCCCGAAGTTTTGACAGTAATACAAAGACATAACTATAATATATCACATAATTCGGTATGCCTAATGACAAAGGCCTCCTCCAACACTTTCCATTGCTCTCTGTACAATGATATAGTTAGATAAGCACAAATATTTACAAAAAAAAACCAATCATAACATGGATCTGTGTGTGCTGGAAATTTAATGGTTTACGTTGTACCCTCCAATAACTAAGTAATTTGTACAGTGCACCAAGGTGCAGTGGTACAAAAATGGTTAAGAGTTGTGTCTCACAGCAACCCCCCTTAATTTGTACGGTGCACCAGGATGCTGCGGCACACACTTTGGGAACCTTTGCTCTAGACCAAAGTTAAATGAGTTCAAAAAATCATGGTTGAAGTTAGATTTTCAATGAAATATCATTAATATTGTATATATTTGATTATATAAACATCAAAAAAACCTAGCACATTTACTAATTTCTTCAGTGATTTTCCTAAATGCTTTATTTCTTGAACTGATTATGCTATTAACCTAGCAAGGTCTTAACAGCTTCACCGGACTACCGTTTCTAAATGCTATACAACTACTAAGTATAGTATATTATAGTAAGTATAGTATTATAGTATAGTGTTGCCACATTTATTTAAGAGAGTGTCTTATACTATAAAATTGTAACAAATTCACTAATAAATTTAATACACTTAGCATTGTGGGTTATTTCTATTCAAATTATTTATTGTAAACATATTTTGTAGGTGTTTGATATGAAGTAAGACTATTGGATAAAATATGCCTCTATAGAGGTTGGTTAACTAATACTGGCATTTTGACTGTACCAATAATGCATTTAGGAGTTTTTGGCGGGATTTTGGTCTGCTATGTAGTGAGTTTTATATTTTATACATAATACAGTTTGGTTATTGTGCATAAGTGAATGGAAAAGAATACCACAGATCATGAATTCTGAGATGCCACAAAAACTCCCTGGAAAGTTAAAACAAGAGGGCCACTGTCTTGTTGGAACGTTGAAATTATTTACACGACACTTACTGTGTAAAATTTGTTGTAATCTCCATTGAAACAAAACATTGACACTACTGTGGAGCAAAAACAAGAAAAAGAAGAACAATGCATTTTAAGAATACTTGGTAAAATCGTTTTATATAAAAAATTATAACAATACAGTTATTCAATTAACTACTAGTGTCATGCTTATCAAATATTACAAGCCTTGTATTACAAGATTTTCCTATTCTAAATTTATGCATTTTTACAGAAATGTGTTTAACAAAGTGACTTATAAATTATGAGCTACAGTTAATATCACTTCAGTCTGTGGTCTATGTCTGTTGGTGTTGGATGTGGTTGTCTGTAAGTTGTATAATTTCACAATAATTATTGTAGATTTTGCTGTTGACTTTTGTTTTAAGTGTTGTTGTTCTTTTGTTTCGTGTTAAGTCTTTGTGATTTTTTTTTTGCCTTACTATTTTAAATACACTCTCTTTTATGAAGGGTAATTCCTCTGATCCTACTGTCCCTCCTTACATATTAGCCCCTTCCTCAGCATCATGTGCTACTGGTAAACGCCATTCGGCTTCTAATATCTAAGCACTCAATGGCAAAACAGCTATCACTGATATAGAAATGGGTTCTGTGTCTATTCAGCAGATCTATCTACACCCTAGCATTGTTATAGGCATACATATGCAAAATCTGACAAAGGTCCCTTTGTAATGCAAATCTCACACTCTGTACTGGGTCTCTGCAGTGGGCCTTAATATCCAGCCAATTAAATTTGGCCAACTACTTTTCAAACACAAAACAAAAAGTATCAGTTGTGAAGCATATTAGAAGAAATAAAATAATAATTTCAAATAATAACTCCAATAATTTCCAAGGTAACCCTATCTTGGCAGAACACAAATATATCATTATATTATTTATGTTCGTTATATATAATGTCACTAGACTGAAGCTTGTTCCTATTGCTATTCCTATTTCCTAATCACTGGTCTGGTGCTATTGTAGAATAGAGTAGAATGGTTTTTTTTAAACATCTCTTCCTGCAGACTCCTACCTATTTTCTACCGTTCAATGTATGGCCTGCTGTCATTATGGACATGTGAAATTGCAATGCCTATCAAAACCTTATTGATCCAAGTGTGCTCAACTCTATGAGGATAATTGATGCGAGGTTTCAGTTGAAAAGTCCACCTGTTTGTATTGTTCGGTTCAACATTTTGCTACAAGTCACTGCTGGCCTGAGTATGATAGACAAGTCCACATAAAAAAATCCGTCTTTAAATAGAATCTCGTACGTGGAAGCTTCCCAACAGTTTCTTCTAGTATCTAGATCCTCTTCTGACGTCGTCCTATCATTATCCCAGAACAATCCTTCCTTACTGTGGAATATTGCCTCTTAACTTCTCTTCTTTTTCTCTTTAGTTCATAAATATACATAGATTCACTCGAAATCCTTTAATGGAATAGCCAGAGTATACGCCCAAAGAAACATGAACTAATACAAAAAAAACATGAACATTTGATTAATAAATTCAACTCTGCATTTTGTCTATCTTGGAGGCACGGTTCCCGTTTTGCTGTTCCAAATTACTCTTCTTCCAGGATGATTCTTGCTTGCATTCATGATACTTCTTGAGTTCTCCCTTGGGTACCGTAGAGTTACTTGCATGCTCCATTTATTCAGTTTGCAGAGCAACATATGTCCCGTCCATGTCCATTTTAAATGTTTGATACGAGCTACTTACTATGTCTGTTACTTTAGTTTTACTACTTCGATCAACAATAACTAGATAAAGGGTCACGTACAAAATCGAAGCTAAATCCTGTCCGCGTAAATATATACTTATGTGTAGCTATTTGTTTACTAAGAAAGGGAGAAGAAAAGTTTTAAAACAGTTTTAAGTTCAACCTAATTACAACCATAACACCTAGTAATAAAGTAACAAATGTTCAAAATATTATCTAATACTTACGATAAAACGAGCAAAGCAATAAATCCCTTCACAAATGAAAAGACAACATAACAACATTTAGTGTGAATTCAACCTTAACGTGTAATGAATAAAGCACGTTTTCCCGTTATTGTGCGTGGCGAGGCCAAACATTTGTATCACAGGTTTAAAATCGGTAATTTCGTTCAAAATTTGATATTATTTATTAGTTTAAAGCTTAATTAAACTTATCAACATGTGTTTAGCGAAAGTAAGATACTCCGGCCGTTAAATTGCTTTTTCGAGTATTATTTTTGCATCTTTTGAATACACTGCGGCATGTGAAATAGGCTTACATTGGCTGTGTTTCAAACAAACTAAACAAAATAATGGCACACATTTCAAGTGAGCTGTTATTTACCGAGACGTATTTTTCGCGCCGACCCATTATCTAGTTGTATTACTAAATCTGATTCCCAAAATGCTTCTTTCCATTGCTCTTTGTTTATTATCTAGTTTTTACCAGTGCTTATCCGTTAGTGCCCATATTTTGTAGCCGTATGTCATGCATGGAAGAATATTGAAAGCCTTTCTTTGGATATTCATGCTTAGAACTTTGTTTCATCATTCATTCATTATCTCTTTTAGGGTTCAATATATTTTCCAGTCCAAAGCTATTGTTTTGTTTATTTCTCTAGACATTGAGTCTTTAAATATGTGTTCCAGCATAGCATTTAACAGTTTGCGGGATAATAGGTCATTGGCTGTTTATAGGAAATGGGTCTCCTGTTGATTCCAATTTAATGCGGTAATTGGTATTTTTGTAAATGGATTCTAATCATTCCATTACTTTGTTTACTCAACCAAAAATTAAAATGTCTATTGATGGCTATTGAGGTAAGAAAAGAGAAGCAGCGTAGATTCAACCCTGCTATGTAGATGATAGATGGTAAATTTTCTTGGTTTTCGTAAATATAAAAGTAAATAAATTGTTACGCTAAAAAAAGAGATTTGGGTGGCATACTTTCTGCAAATCCCTGACACCTAAATCTCCTTGAACTTTAGTGTGGCGGAAAATCAAACGGTTCAGTGGCGCTTCCAATAATGATGACGTCTCCTGTGACGATCAATTTTGTAGATAACACTATCAATAAATTATACCCGGCACTGTTCCGTTCCCAGATATGTGCCCAATAAATCCAGTTGAATGTTCCAGACCAATGACGATGGATGACTCCTCTCTTATTGAATTAGAAATAGCCCTAGATGGGCTCTCCAATTCATCGCCTGGTCTAGATGGTATTCTTTTACAGTAGAACTTCGATAAGTTAAAATCCAAGGGAAACACAGAATATTTTAAGTTATAGAGTTTTTGACTTTTCAAGGGTTAACGTTACACTCGCACTTTCGCCACACACTTTCTTGAAGACCAAATCATGTCATTTCTCGAAGTTTTCTAACCAGCTAAGTTTTCTAACTAAGCTAGCAATAGCTTTAAAATTATGGATTTTCAGCGTTTTCTTTCACTGTGGGTTTGTAACACTGATGATTTGGTTTGGACACTGTTTGAACCACGTAAATAAACATTGCTCCAAAATAGGGAATTGTGCAATTTTTTGTCTTTTGCATAAAAGACATTTTATAGATTCTTGTTTTCGCCATTGTGGCCGCATGTGATAACGTTATGCTTCCCGTGCTCAGGAATAAGCTCATTTAACTGAGCATCCCGGAAAAGCTAGCTTTCTTTATATGCAACATCCTGATGGGGGAAAACACATCATCAAACATCAAAGGTTCTACTCTCTGCAAGCCGTGTGGTAGGGTCTACCCCGTATAGTCTTAACACTCACGACATAGACCAAATCGTGAACCCGTTCTGTTCTATTTTACAATATGCTGACGATGCTGTGCTATACACTTCAATGCTTCTTCCAGATTAAACTCTGCCCTTTATTTCCTTTCGCCATGGTTACTGGATCTTGGTCTCTCTTTCTCAGATCCTAAATGTGCGGTGGCTGTCTTTCCCATCGGAGAAATATCTCTAGGTAATATGAGTGACGTTGATGAAGTTATTTCCCAAACAACTAAGATTACATTTCTAGAGGTTTGGTTTGATGCTAAAATGTCTGGGTCTTCGCATATGTGCCTGGTAAATGCGAGAGGAACATCAATATTCTGCGGTCGTTATCTGGAGCTTGGTGAGGATCTCACCCTTTTCCCCAATAAATGCTTTATAACGCTATCATCCACAGCCATTTAGACTGGAGCGTTTCTTTTAGGTCCCAGTAATAAAGGAGCCAATCAGAAACTCGAAAATCCAATCAAAATGCCCTCGCATTATTCTAGAGGCCATGAATCCCGTCAATGCACTGCAAGTGAAATGTGTGGGACCCCCCACCCCTCCCCCCTTTATTTACACAGGCAATTCCTTTCGGACAAGTACCTCATCAAACTCTTCTAAAATTCCCAACATCGTCTTGTACAGAAGCTAAGACATGTAGCTCTGCATAGTTGAAAACGCGGTATACAGCTCCTTATTCGATTTACCTTGCTTTCTTTGCAGCTATATCAAAATTGTTCGTTTAACTATTCCCATTATGCAATTTTCATGTAAACTTATTTCCTCCCTTCAGTATGAAGTGCTGTCATATCAGCCTAATATATAATCCTACATCTTGGCATTCAGTTATTGCCGTTAGACATAGTTATTTCAGATAGAATTTAAAAGAAAAAATTGCTTCACAATTTCTGATGATGATTAAAGAGTGGAATAATCAGTGGCAAATATGATAAAAGGTTAAAGCCAAATTCTATGGCAATATCCAGCCAAACAGTGCTCTACAAAACCTTGGTTACGGAGTAAAGACAAGCGTACGGTATCGGTTATCTGCCGTATGCGTTTTATTTAACTTTTTTACACTTCTTTGATATAAAAAATATATAACTATTAAAAAGATATGAGCACAACACGTCAACTGTCACTTGCCTGTAACTATTCGTCTAAGAGCTAGCACCGGTTTTGAGAGCAAATTTTAATAAGCCAGTTTTTTCTATATCTTTATGTTCTTCTGAACAGCGTGCGGGCTACGTAGGTGCCGGTAAACATTGCATTTATTAGTGCATATCGCATGTATTCAAGATGGTGTCAGTCCCAAGTCATAAATTTACTTTTATCGTTGTTTTTCATTGTTTAGGGTGAAATGTTAATACCATAATCATTACATAGTATAAAATAAAGTCCCCTGCCGCGTCTGTCTGTCTGTCTGTTCGCGATAAACTCAAAAACTACTGAACGGATTTTCTTGCGGTTTTCACCATTAGATAAAGTGATTCATGAGAAACGTTTTAGTATATAATTTGTCAAGGATTTATTTTTAATCAGGGCGGAACAACGTCTGCCTTCCTGCTAGTGTACAATAAAATGAAATATGTTCTTTGCAATGGAAAAAATAAAATGGTTTTAAATGAATTATTATATTATAAAGAATATCATCGGGCACATTATTGTTAATAACAAAATTTTCTGGCAGTGATAAATTCATGCTTTTAATAACATTTAAAAAGAAAGTTTTACTGAAAATATAGTTTCCAAAATTAATTAAAAATCAATATTTTTACCTGTAAAGTTGTAATGCGCATTAACAAACACAACGTTTACCGGCAACCAGGTATCCTGAACCTTGTTTGGAAGAGCATAAAGAATGATATATTAAAGAACCAGCTTTTCTACAATTTTTGTTCTTATAACACACCTGGCTCTTTTACTAAGGTGTCGCAAAAATTATTGTTACACTTTTTTCGGTCTAGCTCAAATCCGCTCGAAGCGTGTAATGCGCAATGAGGGACTTCCTTCCAATATAGCTTAAATTTTTAGCTAATCCGCCAAGAATTTCACTAACTCCAAATTTTTGACTTTCGTCCGTTATTCTGGAGAAGCCCTTGCGTTTTATGGAACAAAAAGTATCCTAAATGTAACCTTGTAATATTAGTTATCACTGTGTCAAGTTTCGTCAAAATCGGTTCAGTGCTTTCAGAGTGATGCGTGTTCAAAATGTAAAACGATTATTTTTGGCTTCTCTATCGATAACAAAGTCTACCCGATTATAATTTTCTAAAAATATTTAATGTACAGATTTAGCCTTGTTACAGTTTTATTGTAGTAAAAATATAGATTAGGGGATGGGATCACTCGCTGTGTCAATGCGGTTTAGATGAAAGTGATATCGACCATATTCTCTTTAACTCTTCATCGTCATCTTAACCTTATCCCAACTAAGTAGGGTCGGCACAACAAGTTTTCCTATTCCACTCTCGCCTATCAGATGTCATCTCAGTATTCGCACCTTTCACACACAATCCATCCATACCTTTTTCGGTCTTCCTCTACACTTATATGCATAGACCATCATACTCAAAGCTTTTCTAACTAGAAAGAGACCATGTAACTACATGGTCTTCATCTCTCCTCATGACATGCCCATACATTGCTAACCTATTATTCCTCAGCTTCTGTCACTGGTGCTATTTTCAAACTTCCTTTGATATATTCATTCCTAATTTTGTCTATTCTAGTTACACCACACATCCACTTTAACATTCGCATCTCTGCCACATGTAGTTTTCTCTCATCCGTCTCTTTCGTCGCACAGTACTCAATGCGTACATGTCTGGTCTTATAATAATTTTATAGACCTTTCCCTTGAGTTGCAAGGCCATTCACAAGCTACACCAGACACCTTTTCCCATTTTATCTACCCTGTATTTATCCTATTCCTCACGTCCTTGTCTATGCAACCGTCGTTCTGGATCAGAGAACCGAGATACTGGAAAACGGAGCAGGTTGGTAAGGATATACCATTTAAAGCTATAGGAAAGGAGAAAACTTGATGGACCACCGAAGTCGCAAAACAAATGTTCAGTTTTTAGTCTACCGATTTTCAAACCAACATTCTCCAGTTTTTCTTGCCATTTTACCAGCCTACTCTGGACCTCTGCAGCATCTTCGCCGACAAAAACAATATCATCAGCAAACAGCATACACCAAGCTGTCTCCTCCTGTATGTCTGATGTTAACGCATGCATAACAAGAAGGAATAAATTAGGGCTTAAAGCTGAACCAGGGTGCAAACCTACAGCCATATTGAAATTATCGGTAACTCCAGCTTCGTACCTAACATGTGTTTTGGCTTGACATACAACGAATAAGTTGTAGGTACTTCCCAGGCACTCTTTTCATTTTCAGAGCCCACCACAGAACATCTCGGGGTACTCGATCATATGCCTTCTCTAGATCAACAAACACCATATGCAAATTCTTATGTACACGTCTATATTTTGCGCACAGTTGCCGAAGTGCGAAAATGGCATTTGTTGTCGCACGTTCAGGCATAAACCCAATTTGATTCTGAGACACTTCAGTCTGATCTCTTATTCCTCTCGCTATACTTCTTTCCGAAACCTTCATACTGTGTGACATGAGCTTTATTTCTCGATAATTGTTATAGTCCTGCACTTCACCCTTATTCTTAAAGGCACTGTTACGTTATTGCACCATTCATTTAGGATCGCTTCCTCTAGTAACATCTTATTAAAAAATAAAACATCCGTCCATCTACTTTTAATAACTTCTATACTTCAATACGTATGCCATCTGGCCGCACGGCTTTTCCGTTTTTCATACCATTCACAACTTTTCTTACTTCACCCATTTATTTCTTGTACAGCGCCCAAATCTGACGGTAAGGTCTCTAAGTCTCCGGTCCTGTCATTTTCTTCATTCATTAGTCTTTCAAAATATTTCTTCTAACGACTATGTCCTCATCATTCATCAAAAATTTTCCTCCCTCGTCTTTTAGACATTTAACGTTAACATGTAAAGTTATTTTGCTAATCGATACAAATATTTTTGTGTTTGTGAGGTCTCTAGTGATTGTTACAAATCACCTTGTACTTTAGCTCTAACAATAGCAACTGCTCTTTTTGTATTTCTTCTACATTCTGCATACATTGTTCTTTTATTTTTGAAGTTTCTTCTTTAGGCGCGTTATGAAAAATTTATGAGAGTAAAATTTTACGATGCGCGCGCACCGTGACACAAAATTAACAGAAATGAAGTTGCCCACTAAATCGCTCATTATGTTGAGGAAAAAATGCTACCAACAAAACAGAAATGGAACTTCTGTTAGCGGCGCATGTTGGCACGCACGCCGCCTCTGTTCACTGTGTATTTATATTTATAATATTTATCCACATGCTTTGAGTTTATACATTTAAAACATGTGTTTTCATTATACAAGTGCGAATTCTATATGTGCGTACGATGCGCGCGCACACCGTCACGAAAAACCGATGCCCTGAAGTTAGCTATAGTCAACTATTTCTATTGTTAGTGTCGTTTTTTCTACAAACGTAGAATAAGGAAAGATTTTTATCTTTTACGCCATGAAGTATAACTTCTAACGTGTGTACATAAGTACACACACTCTTTTTTTTTAATCGTACTATCTTGGTCTTCAATACATTTCCATTTATTGGAAGCCGTTTTCTTTTCTTTCAAAGCCTTATGTACCTCTTCGTTCCACCACCAAGTATCCTTATCTATCTTTCCTCTTCCTTTCGTTTCACTAAAAACATCCCTTGCTACATTCCTTATACATGTTGCCATTTCATTCCAATAATAATTAACAATTTTCGTTTCCATATTTTCCATTTCTATCATTTTATTAACAGCTTTTGTCCTAAATTCTTTCGCATACTCATCTTTCTCTATCAGATACCATTTAATTTTGGGTGGGGACTCAGTGATTTCCGGCCAGTTTTGATTTTATTCTTTATTCTTAAATATAACACTAATAAACTTGATCGCCTCCTAACCTTGTGTATTCGTTACATTTTCGGGCTGCGTAAGTACGATCACATTTCTCAATTCCGTTCGGAACTAAACTGGCTCGATATCCGATCTCGTCGAAACGCTCATTGCATTTTCTTTATGGTGTTCTATTTGACCCTAGATCTCCACAATATCTCCAGGAACGATTCATTTTCCTAACGGCTCACGGTGGCGATCTTCGTTCGGCATACACGAAAACTCTGGAGATACCTCAGCACAGATCTAATTTATATTCAAACTCGTTCACAATAACTGCCATACGATTATGGAATACATTACCGCGTCGACTTCAAGATGTCGAAACTATCAAAATGTTTAAAACACAATTACACCATTCAATTACATTTTTCCAGTCATTGTCTCCACATTCCAACTCGCAAATCTCAACCTTACATCCGGAATTCCTTTCGTACTTTGACTCCTACCCTGAGAAAACCCTAATCCACTTTTCATACTTGTCATGTTGTGAAGTACGATTTGACTTAATTTTTACGATCAATCCTCCTTGGGATTAAGGTGTAATGCCCTAAATACAATAAATCATAATACTAGTACCATACATATTGAAATAAATAAATATATATATATATTTATATATATACTCAGAACCTTCGCAAACCCATGGGTTTTTCTCCTACCAAATGAATTTTATCTAATGAAAACCTCAACGCCTTAAAGAAGTTATGCGTGCTAAATTTAAATTTAATAAGATATTTTGAAGTGGATATAAATCACATTCAAAGATTCTGTTACGTAGATAGGTAAAGCTAATATAACGCTAATATTTTGTTATAGCAAAATATATAGAAGAAACAAATATTTATCACTATCTTTTAAGGAGCCCGAGGAAAAGGGAGAGATGAAGAATAATTCTGATGTGTATAAATGTGAAATCTGCTGTGAAATTTTTAATAACAGGTAATTAATTTATTCAAATACGAATCATAATTAATTAGTATTTACATACTATGTACGTATGTATTTACATACATACGATTTCCCTTCGATCATCAATAACTAGATATCAGGTCGGCGCGAAAAATACGTCTCGGTAAATAACAGGTCACTTGAAATGTAAGTTTTTATTTTGTTTAGTTTGCTTGAAACACAGCCAATGTAAGCACGTTTCACACGGCGCAGTGTATTCAAAAGATGCAAAAATAATACTCGCAAAAGCAATTTAACGGCCGGAGTATCTTACTTTCGCTAAATACATGTTGATAAGTTTAATTAAGCTTTAAACTAACAAATAATATCAAATTTTGAACAAAATTACCGATTTTAAACCTGTGATACAAATGTTTGACCTCGCCCCTCACAGACACGCACAATAATGGGAAAACGTACTTTATTCATTACGTGTTAAGGTTGAATTCACACTAAATGTTGTTTATGTTGTATTTTCATTTTGAGGGGAGTAATTTATTGCTTTGCTCGTTTTATCGTAAGTGTTAGATAATATTTTGAACATTTGTGACTTTATTACTACATGTTATAGTTGTAATTAGGTTAAACTTAAAACTGATTTAAAACTTTTTTCTCCCTTTCTTGGTAAACAAATACACATAAGTACATATTTACGCGGACAATTTTTAGCATCGATTTTATACGTGACCCTTTATATAGTTATTGTTGATCGAAGCGATTTCCTATTTCATCTGTGTCGTATTATAGTAAGATAGAAAGTTCAGGTACCATGTCTAAAGGATATCATATAAGCTACAGTGGATGTATGTGTTATCATCATCAGCCTATATGAGACCCATTGCAGGGCCAAAGTCCTCTTCCCGAAAGAAGATATGGGCATAATCACTACGCCAGCCACGACGTATTAGCAATTCCAAACTCTGAGAAATTCACAGTTTTATGTTTTCCTACTTATACTTATAGGCAGTACTACAAGAACATTTCTCAGGTTCAGGTTTTCTCACGATGTTTTCCTTCACCATCAGCTGATAGTGTCACCAAATGAAGATACTAAATGTACGCTAATTTCGAAAAATTCATTGGTAAATGCCCGGGCTTGAACCTGCAGACATCAAAATGATATTCCATCGGTCAAAACACTAAACCGCCATAACCCAATGAATATGTTACCGATGTGAATATCTGGAAATAACATCCCACTCTAAAAACTGTAATTTTGTGTAAAAATATGTAGGTTGATGGTAAAGGAAACATGGTGGGGAAACCTGAATCTGAGAAATGTTCTTGTAGTATGCGAGAAAACTGTGAATTTCCCAGAGTTTGAAATCGCCAATATCTTGTGGGCAGGAGTGGTAATTATGACCATACCTTCCTTTAGGAAGTGGCCTATGGACCTGCAGTGGGTCTCTTACAAGCCGATAATAATGATGTAGGATAAAAAGATAATTGAGTTTGGTTCTTCCCAATGACTGTGTTGTTTCCTCAACTAGTGGTAGTTTTTACGTTCACAAGCGCCTCCTCACGGCCTAAATGAAATAAAGCGTTTTTTATTTTGTTTCTATAATATTTTTAGATACAGCAGTCTAGTGCATAACGCTAGCCATATTATCATCCCACTGGCCAGGATAAGTTCTCAAATATGTCAATTTTGTTTAAAATTTTGCACTTCTCTGGTGGATCTGAAGACGCATTTGTGTGTAGACCATGGATTCCGCTTTGATTTGGCTTGCGAAGTTGTACTCATACGCTTGGAAGATGAATTAAGAAGTACAGATATAACGCTTTCAAGCAGTGTTTCTGAAATTATAGACGAAAATTTGGATGATGTAATCGAAACACAAGATTCATTGGATGATGAAGTTAGAATTAAGACTGACGATAATGAATTATTAATAACAGAAAAATCGGAAGTATTGAATCCGGATTATATTGAAATAGATAAAGTAAGTGTAATTTAAATTGATAAACTTGCAACTATGTTTGTAAGTTCGGGTATTTCGGTTGTGTTTCTAAAAATAACTTAGCACTTCAAAGATTTAGCCTGAGCCTTTTGTAAATTGATAACATAAACAATAACACTGTTCATACTTGCTGGGCTATGAACATACTAGCTAATCCCTGAAGCTAGTGTGAGCATAAATAGCATAGGCCAATCGAACCCAATATCTATGAAATATTTTCAGTAGTTTTTGACGTGTTTGTATCTCAAATTAATTTGAAATATGAATGGGTGTTGCGCTTTTAACAGTTAAAATCTTTGTCATGACTTGCTTAATTGGAATTCACTATTTTCGACCCCATTTGTAGCTCCTCGTCTCCCAGATTTGGTTTTTACTGGCATGGGCTTCTTGAGATTCGATATCGACACCCATGGGTCCATATGGACCACTTTGGGAACCTATGATATAAACTAACATAATATATTATCTTTCTATGTTATAGAGCTTACATTTTAATAAGTTGTTAATTAAATTTAAAATATTATATTATTATTACAGGTTTTACTTAATGGTCAAATAAAGGTCCAAACGAAGTCAAAACCGTTATTTAAATTTGAGGATGAAGTTAATGTAGAGAAATTGAACAACAATAACCAAGAAGACGACATTCCTGTAAAGAATTGGGGAAATAAGACAATTTTCGAGGTTAGTTAGGATCTTTCCATGTTTCTTATATAGGTTTCTTATTTCCTGGTACTTTTGATACATTTCGTTTGGAGCTCTTTAGTGTTATTTTGGGCCATTAATGAAATATGGCCAGTGCTGGAAGCAGATTTTACTGACTTAATTATTTGAAAATATGATGTTGTTAGCGTGTTCAGAACCGTTCGATAGACGTAGATTCAAACCCTTACGAATGAGCTGGAGCGCCCGGTAAAGGAAAACATTGTGATGAATAATCTTTAGTATAGTGGTCGGGTTTTTCCTAAGATCGCCACCCGCTAGCTACCACCCTTGAGTTGAAAATATGTCGGCTAACATCTATAGGTGTGTTCCGGCATCTGCTGTATCAAAGTCAGACCCTCTCAAGGTTTAGCTTTTCCAAATGAAGCGATCTACGCGCGAGTCGACTCGTGCACTTCAAAATATATTGCGTCCAGATACCGCGTTTGTACCCTCGGAAACGTCGTTTATGTCGTACGGATAAACCACTGATGACTGTGTCGACTTGCCACAGACTCGCGCGTAGTACTGGGCGCAACAATGAGGCCTGAGTATCTCGAGGTGCGTACGACGTGCGAGTCGATAGTCTCGCTGATTGCACGCATTAGGAAGTTAGGAAGCGAGTTAGTAAACGCGCCGCACCATCTGGACGGCATATATGTAGCTCTAGTATCTTGGGTACGCGCGAGTGTCTACACGCGAGTCGACTCGCGCGTATAACGTCTCGTGTAGACCGGCTCTTAGTGTGTTTACTATCTAAGACAACATTTCACAACAACAACAAATCATATCAGATGAGATTGTGGTTAAATATTAAAACCTATAAAGTATAAAAATGTTAACATTTTGAACCAAGGTAACCCTAAAAGCCAGTGTTTGGCACTATTAAATCTTTGTAGAATAAGCTGTTGTAATATCCCATCAAAAGTCATACTGAAGGCTGACTATTGACATGACATTTTTTTACGTGGGGAAATTCGGCTTGCCTACCCACCTTTCCGTGAGATAAACTTACTAAAACCCCATGTTATACGAACCGTCGCTTTAGTGGGAGAAAGCGCGGCGTCCTTTGTACACCCAAACGCGCTGCTGTGTGCTGTAATGCAGCTCTGATCCTGCTATCAGTCTTAGCGATATCCACGTATCACCGTTAGCGCCACAATCTACTGCGCATTATGCAGCGTGTGGAACTTGGGGGCGCAGTTATCGCTCACACGACTCCCATATATAATCCGTTGCAGCTAGCACCCGGCCTCCCCTTGTTGGGGAGTAAACGATAGAGTGCCGTTGCCGATCCCATAAAGCGCAATCCCAGCCCCTTAAAGTGGGTCTCGAAGCGCCAACATCCATTCAGGATGAGAACGAGATATTTCATCAAGGTCACCACACCGATATGAACGCCCTCTACATATATAAGGGCCCCGGTTGTGGCCCGCGCCGAGGCACATGAATCTGTAAGGCCGCTCTGAGACTCAGCCGTTGGATTCGCCCAACGACGAGAGTTATAGCTTCCGTGGTCAGGAGCATAACTTCGTCTATTCCGTTCCGACAGGACTAGGCGGACGAAGTAGATAGTATACCTTTTTTTAATGTGGTAAAGAATCCTCATTGAACTCTGACATTTCAATGGACAGACAGGGCCTGAAGCCCGAAGGGGTTCTCAGTTTCGACCGACCACTGCGTACTAAGACGCAGCGGTGACGTCGCCATACGGCGACTTCTACCGACTAATAAAGTAAATTTTCAAAAAAAAGTATTAACCGACTTCAATGTCAATCAAAAACCCATAAGGCACTAAAAAGCGGAAAATAAATAGTTTATCAAATTAACCAAATTAAATAAAACATATGAATATGTGTGCTACCTAAAGATGTATTGGAAGTCGGTGTCAACCGAAATTTCAAATTTGTTCCAGGTAGAAATGTATTACAGAGACGCGAGAGTGGACTTAAACTTTGTACCTATGTAGATGATATGATTTTCGGTTCGCACCGACTTCCAATACATCTCTAGGTAGCACACATATTCAAATGTTTTATTTAATTTGGTTAATTTGATAAACTATTTATTTTCCGCTTTTTAGTGCCTTATGGGTTTTTGATTGACATTGAAGTCGGTTAATACTTTTTTTTGAAAATTTACTTTATTTTTCCATTTTTAGTGTACATAAATATATTTTACTAGCAGTGCCCGCGAACTCCGTTCCGCCTTAAGTATATTAAAATATGCGCATTTTTGCGGTATGGTATCTATCGGTATGGTATGCGATATGGTTTCAATTGGTTGTACAATAAGTAACGTTTGGTACGAACGCAACCTTTTCAGTAATCCGCGATAGTTTCTACCACCAACTCGGCTACCATCGCTTCACACATTATACACCTTAAGTAATGTAATTACAATGCTTGCGTCATGTTGCAACACAGCAACGAACATAAGCACAATAGGCTCCTAAGAATTGAAGAGTTTTTTTTATAATATTGGTGGCAAACGAACATACGGGTCACCTGATGGTAAGTGATCACGGCCGCCCATGGACAATTGCGACACGAGAGGAAACACAGATGCGTTGCCGGCCCTTAAGAAAGGAGTAGGCTCGTTTCTTGAAAGTTTACTTACTTTGTCACGGATCCCATAATCAGAACCTAACCAAACTCTCATCAAACTACCCTTGAAGTACATCCTTTCCAATAAAAAATGAATCATCGAAATCGGTTAGCGTGATATTGAGTTATTCGTCTATTTGTCGTGTACATACTTAATGCAAATTTAAAACTTATACGGTTTTGCACTGGATGCCGTTGTCGGAACTGGACCAAATTAAAATGGGACCACACTGGAAGTACCAGCTTTCAAATAAAAAAAGAATAAGCAAAATCGGTTCACCCAGTCCAAAGTTATGAGGTAACAAACATTAAAAAAAAAATACAGTCGAATTGATAACCTCCTCCTTTTTTGAAGTCGGTTAAAAACTCCACGATGAATTGTACGCCGCACTATAGGAGTGTCGTGGGCTTCGCGACACTTCCGGCGGCAGGCGTTTTCCCCACGTCAAGCCCAGCTGTGGCAGCTCGGTTCTGGGACTGCCTCCCAGCCTGCCGAACCCGTGTAATTAAGGGTCAGGGCCCCGGCTCTTCTCTCTTGCGTTCAAACCCCTCCCAACGCCCCACATTTTGCGCTGTAGCTCCTGCTTCTGCCAAGAGCCGTCCCAAGAGGAAGTTCCCCTCGGTACCGCGCACGTCTGCAGTGGTCGTGTCACTGCAGACCGCAGCGGAGACCCAGGGGATGCAATACAAGGATGTGTTGCTTAAGGCAAAGCAGGAGATAGACCTGCGTAGTCTGGGTATAGAGGGCCTCTCCGTCAGGAAGACGATGACTGGAGTCCGGGTACTCCGGGTCGCCGGTCCTCAACGCGCAGAGGGCGCTGTCCGCCTGGCGGAGAGACTTCGGGAGGTGTTCTCGGATGCGGTGAGCGTCAGCACGCCGGTCAAAAGGGCGGATGTTCGCATCGTCGACCTTGACGAAACCGTCTCGGTCGAAGAGGTTGTCGCGGCTGTAGCGCAGAGGTCAGGGTGCGAGCCGGCTTTAATTAAGGCTGGCAGCATTCGCACGTTCGGCAATGGA
Organism: Antheraea pernyi; assembly: GCA_015888305.1. Taxonomy (NCBI): domain Eukaryota; kingdom Metazoa; phylum Arthropoda; class Insecta; order Lepidoptera; family Saturniidae; genus Antheraea; species Antheraea pernyi. Next base: position 408,244 of record MU158735.1, on the reverse strand, counting down.
ATGGGCAGCGTGCACCTCTCGCTGCCTGTTGCATCTGCGAGATCGCTGGTGGAGGGAGGTCGCCTCCTAGTGGGCTGGTGTGTGGCTCGCGTGCGGCTCCTGGAGCAGAAGCCTTTGCGCTGCTTCAGGTGCTTTGGCGTGGGTCACACCCGGGCTTTGTGCCCGTCGGAGGTGGACCGGAGCGACCTCTGCTTCCGGTGTGGGCAATCTGGCCATAAGGCAGCGGCTTGTGCTGCTCTCAAGCTGCACTGCTCTTTTTGTGCCGCCGCCGGAAGGAGTGCCGAGCACTTCATGGGGGGTGCGACCTGTAGGCCGCCCCCTGTGAAAGGTCGCTTGGCCCCACTGGCAGCGCGACCTCCTCAGAGGTCAACGTAGGCGTTGGGTGGACGTGGGGAGGTTCGCCTCCTACGTTCGTCCTTAAGCCGGACCAAGGGAGATGGGTCGGGGGGCCCTTTCTTTCCATTGCACTGGTTCGGTCGTCTGGGAGACAGTCTACGCGTGCCAGGCTGTCTCTCTTTAGCGGGAGGCCCAGGATCTTCTTTCTGGGCCGGCCGTCGGGGCGACATGCGGAGTGCTCCGTCATCCCTTGTCCCCCATTATGGCGGTTGCGGACACCCATGGGGTTTTAGTCCGTGCGAGTCGGACATAACCCACTCTCTCCCCCAGGAGGGTGGCGTATCCAGTAGGATTTCCCCATGTAAAAAAAAAAAAAGGTGGTATTACCTAGTATTCATTCCTGTACACCCAGAATACCCCTGATTCTACTCCATTGAAAAATCCATCCAAAGGTTGCCTGCAAGAAATTGCTAATAGCAATAAGGCCGCCCATTGTACCGTTAATAAAACGTGAAATGTTTTTTGAAATGTATATATATATGTAATTGGGGTACAATAAAGTTTAAATAAATAAATGAGGAGATTTGTAGCAACTCCTCCCATGACTTCCTTCGCCCGGTGATGGCAGCAGACGGGCCGCGGAGCAGGCCGCACGGAGATCTTCGATCTCCGGCGATCACCAGTACAACACCCGTTTAACTGGGTGGTATACGCTCCACAGTATCAACGCGTCGCAAACCTCCGTGAGATCATCACGGAAGTCAAGGAATAAAAGAAGCCACAATAAAAACACCGCCGTGAAACAACCGTGTCAACTTTCTCCACATTAAATACAGTTATCTAACTCATAACACATAAGTGCTACCTTACAGAAACCTATTCCCTAGACTTTCCTACCCACTAAGTAGGTAGGCAATCCAGAGATTACTTAACATACTTTCCCAACATAGTCTACTTGGGAGGTTCCTTCAGGGTGGCCTTCGGTCCCCTCCACATGTCCTTCTCCCGCGTCCGGTCCTACGGTGACGGGTTGTTGGAGCCGCAACGTCCTTTTCACGAGCTCTCTCTGCTACTTCCGTCTGCTACAAGACGTCCTGGAAAACGTTGCAACTGCCCGCCACTACGATTCTTGGCCGACCATAGCCTTGGCAACTGCCGGGAGAGAAAGATCCCCGTCGATAGCTGCCACCAACACGTGCCATTCCACTGCCCATGCAGGACAGCGCGCCAATGTATGTTGGGTGACACATTGGCGACAGTTTCTTGCCAGCGACCTGAAAAAAGACTTTGCCGATGTAACAGTGGCTAGATATCATCTGAACTAGCCTAAAGGTTAGTACCCACCGGGCTAAATGCTTCAATTGGTTGGAGATCTTCGCTGGGCGAGTTCAGGTAGCTTCTCCATACCTCAACCTGGTGTTAGTGTCTCCAGTTTTTCCTTAGGGGAAATCGTCTTTCCGCGCGCGATCTTCCCGCTACATAGAGTATATAACTTAGCACCTGCCAGGCCTTTATAATGTATCGTTATCGCGGGATGGCTTGTCGGCCTTCTGTGACGTCCTTTAGCGCTATCCGGAGAAGCTCGACTGACAATCGTAGCCTTGACGTCAGATGTTGCCATTTCCGCTGGGCTGTCACTCTCTTTGCTCCCATAGCCCACCCAAACTTCAGAGCCACTACATCCTCCAGCAGTTCCGAAGATATCTCAGATCTACGTTGCGATCGCCATGGTCATCTAATACTTGCTGGAATTCCTTGTCCATAGTCCTTGCCGGGTCCGTGTGTTAGATCTAAGCAAAGTCTCACCTATAACTTTCGCGTGCTGGTGGCTGTCTCACAGTTTTTCAGGAAAGGTATTTCCAATTGGGCCATGGTCACCTTTTGCTTCGCGACGGAGACCACCTTTCCATAGTCGACGCCATGGTGCGCTATCTTCAGCTTTTAGATGCAGCACTATAGCTGTCGAACGCGGAATGAAGAGTTTATCTATGTTAAGTTAAGCCACGATGGGGTTAGGGTCTTTAGCGCTACGCTTCCCTGTCGTCGTCCAGTCAGTCTCAACACTTGGCGGAATCCAGCAGGGCCTTAGTTGAGCTGTTGACAGTATAGCCTCCCGTGCTGACTGCGTCTTTTTTCTTCTTGTTCTTTTTCTTCGGGCCCTTATCCGTCTTCCCCGTTGCAGCGGTGGACGCGAGGGCCCCGAGGCGAGCGCTCAGCATATTGTCCATTTGGACTGCTAAGGTTTGCGTCATCTCCTCTAATTTCTTGTCCAGATCCTCTTGAACATCACGATTTATGCTACCGCGGAGAGTGGAGCTGGGGCTGATATTTCGGTACCCGCTCCGAGTACGAAGTGAGAGGGACATCGTCGTCCACTCGGCAACTCGGCAGCCTCTTTAATGGAGCTGTGCTAGATCAACGTCTTTTCTCTCATCCTTTTCCTCCATGATTTTGTAGGTCGCTTGCAGCTTCTCCAACTCTACAGTGTAAGTTCGGTTACACACTTTATTAATAATATCAACGATGACGCTGTAGTCTCGTTTAATGCTTTGATACACACTCCCTGCAGATTTTCGGACTTTGTAGAAACGCAGCGTATTACGTCCACGTTATCGAGAATCCTTTTCCGCAGATCCACGGTAGGCCTTTCTCTCTTGTTCGCTGGGACCACCGCTAACCTTGCCATGTTTTTTGCGGCGTGCGCGTCTTGTTAGCATATCAAGCATAGCGAGTGTGAGTGTGAAGAGCG
>MU158735.1:376421-398657 GCA_015888305.1 Antheraea pernyi | reverse complement strand
GATGTGGCCCACTCTTCCAGCCTCTCACCCCTGGCGTCCGTGGCCGGGGAACCCCAAGCCGTAGATTTGGCGTTGAAGTCCCCGAACACTAGGACGGGGTGAGGATGGCTGTGACCGATGACATTCGTTAGGTCCCCGAGGAATCTTTCGAAGTCAGCGAGACTCCAACTTGGGGTTACATACACCCCCACCAACACAACACCACTGTGATGTGCCGCTGCGTACCCCCGCCCTCTCAAGATGTTAGCAAAGGGCGGGGAGCCAGCGGTGACCTGGGAAATCAAAGCCACCGAGCCGTTCAGGTCTCCCACCCAGTTGTCCGCGGGTAGGATGAAGTACGGCTCGGCCATCACAGCGACGTGAATCAACCACTGCGCCATACTCTGAGACATGAGGTCCTGGGCCCTGGCGCAGTGGTTGAGATTCCCTTGAAGGAAGTAGAGTGCCATTATTATTGGCACTCCATTTCTACCAGCAGGGACGTCGTTGGTGCTTCATTGGCAACCAACGACGTCGAGGTTTGAGGAGGCTTCTGACCCTTCCTCTTACCCTTGTTCTTCCCACTGGGAGCCTTTCCACAGGCTTTGCTACCCATTCGATGCCCAGAGGGCTTATTGATAGTTTCACAGACCGCACAGTGGGGGTCTGAGCTGCACTCGCTGGCTTTATGCCCCGGTTGACTGCACCGGAAACACAGTTGACTGCAGTCAACCTTGGAGCAGCATTTGACCCCCACGTGTCCCTCGCTGAAGCACCTGTAGCACCTCTGAGACCGGGGCGGCAAGACCTTTACTTGCGCTGACACCCACCCTATAAGAAGACGACGCCCATCAGCAAGCTTCTTGGCTGCCTCCACCGGGCACGAGACAATTGACGTCCACAGATCCATAAGACCCGGGCGGACGCCGTTTGTTTTAACTTGGCCCGGTGGACACCCAGCAACCTCAGCGACGGCAGCCACTATTTCGCCTGTTGGAGCAACTCCTCCCAAGCCGTTTCTTTTGCCCGGCTGATGGCAGCCTGTAGGGCCTTCCTACACTCCCTGTAGCTGACATACAGCCGGGCCTCCGCCTCTGGGTCTCGATGTCGCCTACGGCGGCTGCGCCCGAATAGCCACCTTGCCGCGGAGCAGGCCGCACGAAGATCGGCAATCTCCGGCGACCACCAGTACACCGCCCGTTTGTTTGGGTGGTGTATGCTCCGCGGCATCGACGCGTCGCAAACTCCGTGAGGGCATCACGGAGGTGGGCTGTGGACGCGTCGACATCCTCCTCTGTGGGGGTGGGCATGGCCCACGCCTGGACGATGGCCGCCTCTTCCGCTAATTCCCGGTTCAGGCGGCTTACCGCTCAGCTGGGGAACTTCGCGTTCCTCGGGGGGCGGGTACTAATTCTGGCTTGGGACGTGGAGATCTCGAACCTAATGTATCGATGGTCCGATAAGTTCTCCACCTCCTCAAGCACCCTCCAGCCCCGGACACGGCGTACAACAGACGGGGTAGCGAAGGAAACGTCTACCACTGACCCCCCGTTCCATCGCACACACGTGTGAACGTTCCCCTGGTTGAGGAGGGAGAGCCTTAATTCGGCTGCCCACTCCTCAACGGCCATGCCCCTCAGGTCTGTGGCTGCTGCTCCCCAGGTCCTCGATTTAGCGTTGAGCCACGGACTTGAGGGACATGGCCTACAACAGACGGGGTAGCGAAGGAAACGTCTACCACTGACCCCCCGTTCCATCGCACACACGTGTGAACGTTCCCCTGGTTGAGGAGGGAGAGCCTTAATTCGGCTGCCCACTCCTCAACGGCCATGCCCCTCAGGTCTGTGGCTGCTGCTCCCCAGGTCCTCGATTTAGCGTTGAGCCACGGACTTGAGGGACATGGCCGTTGAGGAGTGGGCAGCCGAGACAGGGGAACGTACACATGTGCGTGCGTGGGTACAGGGGGTCCGTGGGGGATGTCTCCTTTGCCTCCCCGTATGTCGCACGCCGTGTCCGGGGATGGCATGGTCTCGTGGAGGTGGAGACACTTTCAGATCACAAATATATTATGCTTCAGACGCTGGCGGGACCCGTGGGGGCGCTCGTACCGGATGGTGCCGAAGAAGTCGGGGTCCTGGGCGCCCCCAGCAATGGAAACCTTCCAGCCGGAGATGGTGGTAAGGGTCGTTGGAGAATTGTTCCCCAATCCTCCGGCCCTCCCGACCCTTGGGTGGTGGTTGCGAAGGTGCTCGACAAACTTCTCCCTATAACGGAGGAGGATACGGATGTGGAGTGCCTCCGCAACCAACGGACAGCGCCTGGCCTGGATGGGGTCCCGAGCCGGATTCTTACGATCTCCCAGGACCATTTTGAAGGGTGGTTTCAGGAGCTACTAGCTCGCTGTTTGGCGGTCGGGCGGTTTCCGAAACCCTAGAAGCAGGGACGGCTTTCCCTGCTGACAAAGAAGGGCCGCTCCCTTGACTGCGCGTCCACGTATCGGCACCTCGTCCTCCTGGACGACGCCAGTAAGGTGCTGGAAAGGATTGTGGCTTCTCGGGTCGTCCAGCATCTGGAGGAAGTGGGGCCGAATATCGCGGTGTTCAACTGTGGACACCCTGACCCTGCTTTACGACAGGGTGCTTCGGGGCGTGCTACCGAGCACGCCTCATATGTTATGCCGATGACACCCTAGTCGTAGCCCGAGAGAGGGATTGGAGAGAACTAGTGCGCCTGGCCACGATTGACACAACACTCGTGGTCGGGCGCATCCGACGGATAGTCCTCAGGGTAGCCCTCGAGAAGACCGAGGCCATACTATTTCATAGGGCTCGGCAAAGGCCACGACCTGAGGCCCAAATAATTGTGGATGGCGCCCGTATCAGGGTGAGGACCCAGATGAAGTATCTGGGCCTCACCTTGGACGAGCGCTGGCTGTTCGAGCCCCATTTTATGGGCTGATTACTCCCCAATATAGGGAGCGGTAAACCGTGGATGCTGTCCGCCCGGTCCTGCGGTAGTGGATGGGCAGGAAGTGGGACTCCCTGACGTTTAGAATGGTTCAGGTACTCACTGGAGACGGTTACTTTGGGTGGTACCTGCACCATATCGTTCGACCGCTGCATGCCACGAGTGCGACGGTGATGAGGATACCGCGCAGCACACTCTGTCTGAGTGTTCTGCGTGGGATGGACATTGTCGCATTCTGGCGGTGGTGGGAGGGAAGGGGGGTTTTATGAGTGTCGTTTTGGTCATGCTCGGCAGCAACCAGGCTTGACGAGCAAGGGCCTCCTGTGAGGAGGTCATCTCGCAGGAGGCGGCGTAGAGGGCCTGCGAGGTAGACCCTCTAAGTGGTCCTCTCCGCCAACGGAGGAACGGCGGGAGAAAGTGACGCTTTGCCCAACTCCTCCCGCCATCGCAGCCGGACCTGAGGGGATGGGCCGGGTGGCCCATGTTCTCTTTGCACGAGTGCTACGGACTAGGGCAGGCAGCTGGTGCTGGTAGGAGCCCGGCAGTCACCTTTCGCCGGACGGTCCGTTGGGGTGGCTCTGCGAAGTAGAGTAACAAAGTACGATCCCTTGCCACCCTAACCATTACGGTCTGTCGGTACACAGTTTAGTCCGTGCAAGTTGGACATAATCCGCACTCTCCCCCAAGATATAAAAATACTCACAAACTCTGTTAAATAATAACACACCACGCTGACTTCTTACTAAAAAGCTGTAATACGCAGCCGCATACAGTGTACAGTAGTATTAGCTCACGTATTTTTCACATATACTAACACACGTTAAATGCTCAAATACAAGCAAGTATTAAACAGTGTGCAATATACATACACACCGACATTTGTTCTCTCGCTCTGGTCACTAATTTTTGTATTTGTGACTCTTACCTGTCGTTCCGTTGCATCCAGTTTGACAGACGGATATTTGCTCTCTCGCTCTGGCTCACTCATTTTTGTATATGTGTCTCTGACCTGTCGTTTTCTCCGGCTCTAGCTCACAAATTTTTGTATTTGTGTCTCTTACCTGTCGTTTTTCCGTTGCATCCGGTTTGAAATCACAACGATTCTAAAGAAGTTTCGCTTCAAAAATTTTACTAATATTTGTGATTGTCTTAGGCTATATAATAACCCGAAAAATGAAAAGACTTTTGTTGTACTCGGATTTGCAAAGTAAGTCGGAGAAAAACTGTCGAACGTAAACGTTTCTTACGAACGCTGCCTTAACGATGAGAGATATGATTGAGTTTGAGAGAAAAGTTGTAGAGCTTAATAACGCCCACAAAAAAGTCAGCGACAGCATATGAGTAACTTATATATTCAAGTCCCAAAAATGAGTTTTTTTGATAAATAACTTATAATAATAAATAAATAAAATGTTATTATTAAAATTAGGGGCCTTAAATAGGACCTACGAGACCTATAGCTCATTTGTGCTTTTACAATGCTTATTTATTAGACGTTTATTTGTATTTTTATGTATTCATTAAACTAGTTGGCATTTTTATTGACTGGCTAAGAAAACTGGCTTAGGATTTACTTGGTCTGAGCCACCTCCGAATGACTCACAACTATATACAATATTAGATCTATTATCAATTACTTTACACACATTATTTATCAACACAGATTACTCTAAACTGTCGCGAACACTTGGCTCAAAGTTGGCTTGGCTTGAAAATTGTTATATAAAAATTCTAACTTTATTAACAAACTAAATTTGTATTTTTAATATTTGCGCAAAGGAATCGTCTGCCGTCAAAAACTATTTAATTCTACCCTCGCATCGCGAATGAAATGGAAGGATATAACAGGATCGTAACGATTAACATCCATTCTCGCCTAGATAGTAGAGTCGTTCACATCTATATAGACTACCTATATGTGATAGATAATAAATTAGGCTTAGTTATTATTATTAGCCGCCTTTCATAAAGCGACTCTCAACTTGGTGACGTTAACTCTGATGACGTCACGCTTTGATGATCTTTTTGATGATTGCAGGATGATGTGATAGTATCTATTAGCCAGGACTCGCTGTGTGACCTCGATGATGATGTTGATGGTGGTGATGATGATAAAAATAAAAAGTGGTTCCCGAACGGGTACCAGCCAAACATAAGTTTTGAGGATGATAGTATAGGAAATGCTAACTCCTTGAATAAAGAGTTATCGTTTAGTGCTCCCATAGATTATGAGACCCTGGTACAACCGGGTGATTTCTCATGTAAGAGATGTAACAAAATCTTTCAAAATAGGTAAGATTTAATTAATTAATAATCATTACTATTATTATTTATTGTAATAAACGATCACTCTATATTTTTGTTTAGCGAACAGACATGTAGATCACTTGATGGTAAGCGGTCACTTCAGATTTCATAACACATTGATACCGTTCGCGTTACACGTTAGTCGCTGGGTTGCTATTTTCATCGCGTTAGACTACAACTGGAAGGCATTATTAATGTAGTATTTACTTCGTGATGGGAAGAAAAGTATTTTTTATGTTTTAGATTAAATACATCGAGAGTTGTAGAGCTATGTTCGGCTCCCGAACGCCCTCTATACTGTATACTGTAATTGGTTTTAATAATTGTTTATATAATTTACGCTACGTTTAAAAATATAACGAAAATTTAATTATTAGTATTATTGGTATAGATATTTTTGGACTCCAATCCATTCTATTTAAATTTGTTTTAACGCCATCTATCCGTTCATTGTCGTACTACATCGTAAGATGTCTTCAATGTTTGATGTTTCTATATGCTACCAGGAAATTATCAACGCCATAGCTACATTCGCATTATTTTCAACATTTTTCTTTTCTTTCCTCTTTGTAGATTACTTCTCATACAGCATGAGACCTCACATATACAATGGAGACGACCACGACCGGCGTTCTGTACGCACTGTGACCGCTATATCGCGAGAGGTCCTAGATCCCTTCACGAGCACGTAAAGCATCGTCATCCGGACGTTGAACCTACGTCTAAACAAATATCAAAACGATGCACTATATGCGGATTAAAATATGTGAACTATATGCGGCATAGATTAAATTATCACACGTCTATAGATGCCGATGATAATATTGAAGAGGACAGCACTAATGAGAACAGGGCGACCGTTGTTATGAAAATGATGGACCTCTGTGAACTTTGTTACTCGTTTTTCAAGATAAGAAGTAATTGTAAGTATGTGGAGATGGGGGAATGCGAGTTTAAGGGTCGAAGGCCCTGTGAGAAATGCGGGAGGGAGTATTTCGTGTTGAAATCCGTGAAGAGGGTGACAATACCGCACAGTCGCAGCTGGAAACAAAGAAAAGGGCCGCTGTCCAATGAGGATCGTTTGAAAATGATACATAAACGTTTGAAAAATATGAGATAAATTTTGTTTTCCTTATATATTTGTTTTATTTATTTATCTTTGTAGGTGGTAAAGCCACGCTGAAGCTATTACTGGTTTCAGCATGAATGGGTTGGCTTACCCGAGGTAGTACCACCCTCTCACAGAAAACCGACGTGAAGTAACAGTGCTTGCATTGTTACGTTTCGTTCGGTCAGTGAGAGAGCCGGCGGCCCAATTTCCCTCCCCACCCCCTCTTCCCCACTCCCCCTTCTCCCAAACACAGGCTGGTAACGCACTTGCGACTCCTCTGGTGTTGCAAGTTTCTATGGACGGTGGTGATCATTTAACATCAGGTGACCCACCAGTTCGTTTGCCTCCTATGACATAAAAAAAATACTAGCAGACCCGTGCATCTTCGTCTGCGACAAACCGGTTACTAGCGGTTTCAATTATTTGTTTAAACGCAAAGAATCTTAAAAAACCTAAAACCCGATTGCAGCGGCATCTACCACTTCCATCTGTGAATTAAAACTTTCAAGGGAATTACTCAAACATATACCGAATTGGTATGTGAAAAATCTTTAAAAAATAAGCTTAGAACTCGTTCGCAACATCACCTACTGGGTCCAATGAAGATAAACGAACGAGGCAATGGCGAAAGCGGGGTGGTAAGGTTTTACAGCCTGACTGGGTCGCAACCACCATGTATATGGCGAAAAAACCCGTCATAGTGATTCGCTTCTGCGGGTCACGTTTCGGGATCAGCCTGTGCATATCCAGCTTTTTGCAGGCCGGCATGGCAGCGGCGACCGGCGATGAATAGAGTGTCACTCGGTGGTCGCCATTGTTTTTGGACTGTGCTTACTATCAGGCACAGTGCAGTCATTTTGCCGTGCTGCAATAAAAAAAAAACACCTACATAAATCGGCGATAATTATTTTCCCAGTACCCCTAGGGTTCCTCCTGTGCCACTCACCTTCACGCCCGGTCACTATTCGCGTAGAGCCAGCGGCAGCGACAACGTAATAATTTTACTTATAGTTTATATTTCGCATTATCTCCTGACTAACTTTATCAATTAGCATACTAAACTTTGTCTACAGTAAATTTCCATTTTGATTTAGTTGTTTTATAAGAATTCGTAGAGTATGCGTGAAATCTGTATCCAAACTTAATCTCGTAAAATTTATTTTACTTTTGAGATATAAAGAATTCTTTTAGCCGAGATATTAGAACTTATTATCGTCCGGGGTACTACCACCCTCTCATAGAAAACCGACGTGAAGTGCTTGCATTGTTGCGTTTCGTTCGGTTAGTGAGAGCGCCGGAGGCCCACCTCCCCTCTCCTCTCTCCTCTCCCTCCCCTAACGCATCCCTCCAAAGGGTGGCAACGCTCTTGCGACTCCTCTGGTGTTGTTAGTGTCCATGGACGGTGGTGATCACTTAACATCAGGTGACCCACCTCTTCGTTTGCCAGCTATGACATAAAGAAAAAGAAAAAAAAAAGACATTTCTATATATATAATAAGAATGTATATCTAAGGTGTCTGTACATTATCGATTTTCGTGAAAAAAATTGTTGCAGGTGTCTAGGAATAAATGATAGAATACGTTTCAATCATTTTTGAAAATGTCTGTCTGTCTGTTTGTTTGTATGAACACGAATCACTTCTAAAGTACTGGGTTCACAATAAAACCACAGCATGGCGCCACGTTTTAATTTTGAATTTCTATTTTTTGAGTAAACATTAGAAAAACATCTACGCTGGGTGTGCGATATTTTTTTTCTCGCTCTCACACCACAATGTCCAAAGGCATATGTCCAAAGGGCAGATCTTAAATTCAATTTTAAGAGGTCCTTCAACAAACTTTAAATTTTCCCATATAAATAATATAGGGAAAAATTTTTTGAACATTTTTGTCCCATGCAAAAATGTGAAGTAATTTTATTTTGTAAAAATTAATGGATAGGTCTCATAAAGCGATAGATTATCAACAAAAAATCATCGAGTCTAATTTCCATCTTTAATATTTAAATTTTTACGGAACTTTCAAATTTGAAGTTTTAATAATTTTGCCTTTTTTTATCTTTTGCGGCTAAACTATAAAGATAGAAGGAAAAATTTAAATGGTAATTTTGTAGTTCTTTTCACGCTCTATACAAAAGTCATTGACGAATTTTCGGTATCATTAATAACAACAAAGTTCTTTTAAGTTTAGCCGCAGTACTTTAGCAGTGATGCGTGTTTGTACAAACGGACAGACATTACTAAAAATGATTGAAATGTATTTTATTACATATTCCTAGAAACGTGCAACAATTTTATTTCACGGACATCGAAAATGTACACTCACATTAGAGTATTGGAGCACTTAATTTATTTAAGATGTTGAGTCGCCATTAATGACGCCCTAGTAGTTTATATTAGTTTTAATAATCTGTTTTACTTAAGATATTAAGCCTGTAAATTAAGTTAAGGTTACTATGGAGCTGATATATTAAAAAAAAAGCTCCTAAATAAATTTAAAAAAAAAGAAAAAACATTAGACTTTTATACGTATAGATATGAATAATAATCAAAGACCGCTGTTAATTCGGTTGCGAAATATCTATATATAATTATGAGTGATGTCGCGTGATGTCGTTGGCTCGATAAACTAATTATAATTAGAGTAGGTACATAAGCTTCACAAATATGCAAGATTATAATGACTATAGCCAACTTTGATACTGGGATTTACTAAAAATGATTAATTATGTTACAGTGATGATATTCGATTCGTTATTCGAGCGTCGTTATGAGAACGCCATTTTTTTGTTATTGAGCATAGTTTTAAATCCATTATATCTATCTACCTACATACTAGTGGGCGCCCAGAGGTCGACATTCGACCATAGTTCATTGATTTTTTAAAGTTGAATGTAAAATGAAAAGGGTAAATGGAACGTAAGAGTAAAAAACTACATACAGTCGAGCATAGCAACCTCCTTCGCAACCTTTTTTGAATTCCTTTATTGACGGCTGTCAAAATGTCTTTTTTATTTATATGTGTGTATATGCTGTGTAAAATTGAAGCAGTAGTGTGAGTAACGCATATTTTAATTAATTTAATGTACTTCTAATGCATTTTATATAAAATAAATAGCTTTCTGCACTTCTCCTCCGTATAAACTTTAACTATGTCAAATCTCACGTTCATCCGTTCGCCCAATTCCGTTAAAAAGGGATACAAAGTTTAGGCTTCACGTATTAATATATATTAATAAGAATGTAAATCTAACCTTGTCTGTAGTTTTAGATTTTTGTGAATAAAATTGTTGCAGGTGTCTTGGAATAAGAAATAAAATACATTTTAATAATTTTTAGAAAATTCTGTCTGTCTGTTTGTATGGACACGCATCACTGCTAAAGTATTGAATCCAATAAAATCATAAAGCATATCCTCGAATAAAATTTAGTCTTTATTTCATTAAAATCAGTTGGCTCCATTAAAAGTTATTGTAATTTTAATGAAGACGCGGCGTAAGTACGAGAGACAAGTAGATAAGTAAATGGACTTAATACATTTAATACTTTATTAATCGCTAGCAGAATATATATATCAGAAAAATGAACTTCACAGTGAAGTGTCAAAGAAGGAGCAGGGTTAGGGGAGGGAGAGGAGAGGGGGAAGGTGGGCCTCCGGCGCTCTCACTGACGGAACGAAACGCAACAATGCAAGCGCCGTTACTTTACGTCGGTTTTCTGTTTGTCGGGTGGTGGTACCCCGGGCGAGCCGACCCATTCATGCTGAAACCAGTAATAGCTTCAGCGTGGCTCTACCACCTACAAAAATTAAAAAAAAACTTCGCCCCTACATGTCCTAGGTTGATGTCACTAGGTATTAATTCCTTACAGTGGTTCTTAATAAACAGACAGAAATTATATGTACCTAAAAATAATTTTCCAAAGCAGATTTGTATTTTCAGAACCTCGGCAGTTTAAGGTGTAAGGGGTGTCGAATAACATCTAACACTTGAGACACTCAAGCCAACCCCACCTGCACGTGGTGCGCCCTGCTGAGTAACGAACGAGGCAATGGCGAAAGTAAGGTGGTAGGGTTTTACAGCCTGACTGGTTCGCAACCACTGGCGAAAAAGACCGTCGTAGTGATTCGCTTCTGCGGGTCGCGTTTCGGGACCAGTCTGTGCATATCCAGCATTTCGCAGACCGGTATGACAGTGGCGACCGGCGATGGATAGTGTGTCACTCGGTGGTCGGGATTGTTTTTGGATTGTACTGTGCCTGAGCACAGTGCAGTCATTTTGCCGCGCTACTATTAAAAAAAAACGCTTTTTCCTTATGTAACGATTCTAATCAATCAACTCCTACTGCAAGCCGCGTTAAGGAACTTCGCTCCAAAAATCCCTACCTCGAGATAACTGCCATTGTCGAGTAGATAATAATATTACACGAGTCCTGTGATCATTTCAATGTTCTAACAAAAAAATGGTGGCCCTCTTGTGGGAACTTTCTGGGGAGTTTTTGTTACATCTCAAAATTCATACTCCGTGGTTATTGTAGTGGTAGAGACACGCTGAAACGATTATTTGTTTTAACATGAATGGGTTGGCTCGCCCGGGGTACTACCACCCTCTCATAGAAAACCGACGTGAAGTGCTTGCATTGTTGCGTTTCGTTCGGTTAGTGAGAGCGCCGGAGGCCCACCTCCCCTCTCCTCTCTCCTCTCCCTCCCCTAACGCATCCCTCCAAAGGGTGGCAACGCACTTGCGACTCCTCTGGTGTTGTTAGTGTCCATGGACGGTGGTGATCACTTAACATCAGGTGACCCATGTGTTCGTTTGCCACCTATGACATAAAAAAATAATATTTCCCATCCACTTGTGCATAATAACCGGATATTACGTAAAACACCAGAAATATTACAAAATATAGATTCAAATAACACAAGATTATGAATAAAATATTAAAAACTGTAATCCCGCCAAAAACTCCTCTTGAGAATTGATATGAATAAAAATATTTTTATCACGCTTTTATTAGCTTCACCTGTATGTATGTGACCTTTGAGCTCCATTTTGTGCTACTTTCAACGATCAGATTTCATTCAAACTTTGCACACCTGTCAAAGGTCAATGACAATGTAATAATCCGAAAAAAAAAACTAAAAAATGAAAAATGTATATTTTTGTAAAAAGTGACAAAAAAATGATAACGCCATCCAGTATTTTTATCATTTTTTTTGTCACTTTTTACAAAAATATACCTTTATTTCTAATTTACACTATTCTTAAACCAAATTTATAAAATTTTATTTTCTGTTTTTTAGTTGAATTTTTTTATGAAAGCGTGTTTTTTTAGTGTTTTTTAAACTATTATTTATTTTAATAAATCCGTAAAGTTTTCCTTTATAGATTGTTTACAAATGCAAAGAGACGTTCTGTAGTCAACCGATTCATTTATAGCATGTAATGCATTAAATACGCAGACAAAAGAGACAATCCAAGTAATTAATTAGGATTATATACTACTTCGTAAGAGTGCAGCGAACTATTTTCGGTTCAATAATAGAACGACGCGCACTTGGCTGACATTTGAACATAAAAATACATGGATACGGCTTTCGGTGTAATAATTTCTCAGTTAATATAAAGAAATTTAGAATGTTAAGTTGGTGTTTTTCTTTGTCCTTTTTTCTCATTTAATTAAGTATTTAAGTTAGTATTAAGATTGCACTTATAGAGTCTATTCTTTAACATTGCATGTTATGAACTATCCTCATGTAAATCTTGGTGGTATTTCAAATAAAATAAATTTAAATTGTATTAATATTTGTAACAGCCTCTCACATTTATCTATACTAATATTATAAAGAGGTAAAGTTTGTGAGTTTGTGCAACGTTGTGGCGTTGTAGGGGGTAATCTCAGGAACTCTCTCCGATTTGGAAAAATCCTTCAGTATTATATAGCTCATTTATCAGGAAAGATTATAGGCTATATATCATCACGCTAAGACCCATTGAGTGCAGCAGCAATGAATCATGTTGCAAAATCGGGGTATTTTTTCCTTTTCAGAGCTTCCGCTGCGTCTTAGTGCTAAATAACCATTCCATGCGTACGAAGTCGCGGGCAGAAGCTATTAACTAATTATATTATCTATACTAATATTATAAAGAGGTAAAGTTTTTGAGGTTGTAGAGAGTAATATCTGGGGAGTCGGAGAAAAAATGGTCGAACGAAAACGTTTCTTACGAACGCTGCCTTAACGATGAGAGATATATGATTGAGTTCTAGAAAAAAGTTGTAGCTTGATAATGCCTATTACCGTCCAACAAAGTGGGCACGGGTCAGCTATGTTGAATAAAAACAAAATTAAAATGTGACGCCATTTGTGAGATATCTATAACAGACAGTTCTACAGCAGGCTATTTTCACTCCTCAGAATCGGTTTTTTTTTTTTTTCGAACTGACTATGCTATTGACCTGGCAAGGTCTTTACAGCTTCACCGGACTACTAAGGTCGAGCGCTTAGGGCACTCAGCCGATTTTGGTTTTGGGTAACATACACAAGGGTGCACGCACACCTCGGCTTGGGCTGTTACCGAAAAAGACGCGTCTGTCCTAGCTAAACTATACTAAGCTATTCATACATATTGCATTTGTGAATTATGCAATGAAAATTGCATGATTCACCAATGAATACGTGTATATCGGAAATGAAACGAACTAAACTATTCGATTCAGTTCGATTGAGGGAAAAAAAGTAAACCCTCCCACAATGTGTATATATGTGCACGTGTGTGAGAGAGATAATCTCATATGTGTGTTCAAGTGATGTAGGTGAGTCACTGTATCGCGAAAATAATATCAAGAGGGCTCCGCGCGGGGACGACCTAGGCTCGAGATATTATTGAGAACCGCGAAGTGTGCGGGAGCTAATAGGGATCGATTACAAAAGCGTGGGCGCAACACGCATTTTATAAGATTGAATTTAAATTTACTAACGGTGACGGCACCGAAGTCTAAAAATAGACATAACAAAAATTATTATTATTGTTTGACGGTTATTTTTAGGGGAAGATAGACGTAAATACGCGATTTACTCTATCTTATTTGAGTTATTTATTTTTTAACAGCTGCGCGCGCGAGCCGTTGTAGTGTAGCCGCGATGGCTGGAAATCTATGGATTGCCGTGACTGAATATAACTTATTCAACATGTATTTAGCGAAAGTAAGATACTCCGGCCGTTAAATTGCTTTTTCGGGTATTATTTTTGCATCTTTTGAATATACTGCGGCATTGTCAAACGTGCGTACATTGGCTGTGTTTCAAACAAACTAACCAAAATAAAAGCTCATATTTCAAGTGAGCTGTTATTTACCGAAACGTAATTTTAGCGCCGACCCGATATCTAGTTATTGTTGATCGAAGTAAATGACAATAACTTATGACATTGAATTTAATTGACTAACCTTGACAACTGTACTAGTGTTCAACTGTGTCACAGATGTCAACGCTCACCGTATGAATAAATCCACAAACTACAATTTATAAAGTTACTTGTGCGTGTGAGTGTGTTTTTAACGCACTTTTATTAGCTTCACCTGTATGTATGTATGTAACCGACCCCTTTGAGCTCGATTTTGTACTAATTTGAACGATCAGATTTAATTCAAACTTTGCACACCTGTCAAAGGTCGATGACAATGCAATAATTCGAAAAAAAAGTTAGTAAAATTAACTAAAAAATGAAAAATAAATAATAGTTAAAAAAAACTAAAAAAACACGCTTTCATAAAAAATCCAACTAAAAAACAGAAAATAAAATGTAAAAAATTTGGATTAAGAATAGTGTAAATTAGAAATAAATGTATATTTTTGTAAAAAGTGACAAAAAAATTATAAAAATACTGATATCTGGAGGTGCTGATATTAACATGTGTCACTGTTTATATATTCTTAATCCAAATTTATTAAATTTCATTTTCTGTTTTTTAGTTGAATTTTTTATGAAAGCGTGACTTTTTAGTTTTTTTTTAACTATTATTTATTTAGTGTGTACAAGATGCGTGTGTGTGTGATTCAATGACTATCATGCTGCAAACTAGGGTTTAAGGAGATCTTCAACTTCTGTATCATTAAAACGATAAAGCCATGTACTGATCATTTTTTTTCTAATCTCAGGATCTACTACTTTAATTTGACAAATTCTTTCAGTGTTAGATAGCTTATTTATCGAGGAAGACTACAGGTTATATATCATCGTACTAAGACAAATAGGGGCGGAGCACTAATGAAGAATGTTTCAAAATCGGAGTTAACGTACGTATTATTTTAAAAATATTTTCACCTTGTATGAAAACGAAGCCGCGAGTTAAAGTTAGCCCAAAATAATTATTCTACGCGGATGAAGTCATAGACAGAATCTAGTATTGTTATATGGATCCGAATGCTGGGACACGAAAGAGACGGATGAGAAAAGATGACATGTGGCTGAGACGTAAATGTTAAGATGGATATGTGGTGTGATCAGAATATATTCTACACTATATACGTATAATAACAACGTAAATGTAACGTGTCTCTACTATTTCAATATTCTTGAAAAGAATTGTTGCTGGGAGGAGCAACGTCGCACTCTGGCTGCGGCGGTAGGGCAAGATCTATCACTGCCAAGCGTGGCTGCGGCCATGCTTGGCAGTGTGGAAGTGTGGAACGCAATGGCCGCCTTCTGCGAGGAAGTCGTCTCGCAGAAGGAGGCGGCGGAGAGGGTTCGTGAGCAAGATCCTCAAAGTGACCCTCTCCGCCAGCGGCAGTTTGATCGCCTCCTCCCACCGTAGCCGGACCGGGGAGGATGGGTCGGGGCACATCTTCCCATTGCACAGGTCCGGCGGACGGAGGAGACGGCCGGTGTGTACCTGGCTGTCTCCTAACAAGACGGGGCCCGGCGGCAGCGCTTTCGCTACTGGGCCAACCGCTGGGGCGGAACGATGAAGTCTATAGAGATCTCGTGCCGCCCCAACTATAGCGGCAGACGTACACCGTGGGGTTTTAGTCCGTGCGAGTCGGACATAACCCACCCTCTCCCCCGAGAGGATGGTGAATCTATAAGGGATTTCCCCACGTAAAAAAAAAGGTGTCTAGGAATAAGTAATAGAATACATTACAATCATTTTTAGAAATGTCTGTTTGTATGAACACGCATCATTGCTAAAGTACTTGGTTGGTTCTTTGTTTCATTAAAATTCGTCCACTCTATCAAAAGTTATTGTAATTTGAATGACGGCTCGAGTTAAGTATGAGAGAAGAATAGTAATCTATACTAATATTATAAAGCTTATTTGTTTCGTTGAACGTGCTAATCTCAGGAACTACTGATCCGATTTGAAAAAATATTTCAGTGTTAGATAGCTCATTTATCGAGAAAGGCTTTATAACATATATCATCACGCTAAGACCATTAGGAGCTGAGTACCAATGAAGAACGTTCCAAAATTTTTTTTTCCTTCGAGAGCTTTCGTTGCGTGTTAGCGTTAGCCCAAAGAAACTAAATCACGCGAATGAAGTCGCGGGGAGACGCTAGTATAAGAATAATAACGAGTATGTCAATGGAAGGTTGAAAATAGCACCAGTGACTTAGATATTGAGTAGTAACAGGTTAACGTGTTATGCACATGAGAAGGAATTAAATCATGTTACAAGAAAACTTTTGTATATCAAAGTCGACAGATACAGGAATAGCAGAAGACCGAAAAAGGTATAGATGGAGTGTGTGGAAAATGATATGTGTATAAAAGTTGTTTTTTCATGCCATAGGAGGCAAACGAACAGGTGGGTCACCTTTTTTTTTATACATGGGGAGATCCCTAACAGATACCCATTCCTTCAGGCAGCTGAGGATTTGCACGGACTAAGACCCCATGGTGCCTTCATATACCTTTTTAGGTGGGGTGCAGGGACTGCCGGCTGGCACTGCGTCTGCTCCCCCGACAGGTGTAAGCCCCTCAAAAGGCCCTGACTGTGGTCTGAGGGGTCAAAGATGGTAGACCCCTCGAAGGGGGAGTGAGTGTAAAAGGGGGAGTGGGTGAGTGAGTGGTCACCTGATGTTAAGTGATCACCACTGTCCATAAACACTTGCGACAACAGGGGAGTCTTAAGTGCGTTGCCAGCGTGGGGGGAAGGGGAGGGAAGGTGGGCCTCCAGCGATCTTACTGACCAAACGAAACGCAACAATGCGAGCACTGTTACTTCACGTTGGTGTTTCTGTGTGTCGGGTGGTAGTACCCCGGAGGAGCCGACCCATTCATGCTGAAACCAGTAATAGCTTCAGCATGGCTCTATCACCTACAACAAGTTACCTACAAAAATTATGAACACAGGGTCATCCCAGATGTCATCATCTTCTTCTTACCCTTATCCCACCTAAGTAGGGTCGGTACAACATGTTTGTCATGTTGTGACTTTTGTGATCTTTTAGTTTTACAATTTTTTGTAGGCTTTAGCGTTAGTTAGTTAGTTGTTGGGATGACATCTACCAATTTTATGAAATAAATGTATGACTCATATACACTGAATGCTGGTACGGAACCCTCAGTACGGTAGTGTCTCTCGTACTTAACCAATTTTTGAAATAAATAAAGCAAATATAAAATAACTCATAATAGTTAAAGAAACTATAGACAGTGTAATGTCCACTCCACACATTCACTGTTATCCTTAGCGTATGTCAAGAGAATAAAATACACAGTACGCGAACGTCTCCAAACAAAACCAACGTACGTGCGTTGATAGAGAGAGATGAAAAAATAAATCGTAAATTATAATAATTATAATTACGCGAGTGGCAGACTTTGTGTGGACCGTTGCGTACGTTTTGAAATATTTAAAAAAGTGATTTTTGACATAACACTTCGATTTGACATCGCTTTGTCACAGTCTAAATTTGAATTGCAAAAAGTCATTAATGAAATAACGTTAGTGTGTGTGATTAATTAAAATTTGGTATGGGTACATAATTTTCAAGACAAAATAATAAATCACGGATTGGATTTTATATTTTATTCATAACCTTGTGTTATTTGACGCAATATTTTGTAATATTGGTGGAGTTTTATGTAATACTATAATATTTATGTAATACTTCGTTGGGCGGTAATAGCCATTATCAAGCTACAACTTTTCTTTAGAACTCAATCATATATATCTCATAATTAAGGCAGCGTTCATAAGAAACGTTTTCGTTTGACCATTTTTCTCCGACGCCCCAGATATTACCCCCTACAACCTCACAAACTTTACCTCTTTATAATATTAGATTATAGATAATATAATCAGTTAATAGCTACTGCCCGCGACTTCGCACGCGTGGAATAGTTATTTTGGGCTAAGACGCAGCGGAAGCTCTCAAAAGGAAAAATACCCCGTTTTAAAATAATTTTTCATTGTTGCTCCGCCCCCATTGGTCTTAGCGTGATGATATGTAGCATGTGACACTCATAAATAACGTGGCTTTATATTGGTAAAAGAATTTTCAAAGTCGGTGTAGTAGTTCCTGGGATTAACCCCTACAACTTCACAAACTCACAAACTCTATCTCTTTATAATATTAGTATATAGATTATATCCCCTGCCCTCGACTTTGTCCGCGTAGTAATAATTACTACTCTGGGCTAACGCTGACACACAGCAGAAGCTCTCAAAAAAAAAAAAAACATCTCGATTTTGAAACATTTTTCATCTGTGCTCCGCTCCTATTGGCCTTAGCGTGATGATATATATCCTATGACACTCACAAATAACGTGGCTTTCTATGGGTAAAAGAATTTTCAAAGTCGGTTTAGTAGTTCCTGAGATTACCCCTTACAACGTCACAAACTCACAAACCCACAAACTGTACCTCTTTGATAATATTAGTATAGATAGTTCGGTTATTGTGCACTAATGAATTGGACGGGAAATAATACCACGGAGAATTAATTCCAAGATGCCACAAAAACTCTTTGGAAAGTTCTAAGAAGGGAGCCGCCATCTTGTTAGAACATTGAATTTATCGCAAGATATATTATATTATTACCTACTCGACAATGGCAGTTATAATCCAGTAGAATGGTTGCTTATTTAAAAAATCTAATGATTTAACAAAGATAATCTTTGTGGATATATAACAAGATTTTACTCGCGACTTCGCGTGGAATAGTTACTTTGGGCTAACGCTAACACGCAGCGGATGCTCTCAAAAGGAAAATGAACCCCGATTTTGAAACATTCTCCACTGGTGCTCCGATCCTATTGGTCTTAGCGGGATCATATATAAGCTTATAGGCTTCCTCGATAAATGAGCTATCTAACACTGGAAGAATTTTTCAAATCGGACCAGCTGGCCCTAAGATAGCGCGTTTAAGCAAACAAACTCTTCAGCTTTACAATATTAGGAGATAATACAGTACCTTTGAGCCTGCAGACTTGTAGGAGTATCTCTTTACGTCTCGTTTGAAGGACCCCATGTCGTAAGAGGAAGGGAACACACGGGTTGAGAGGCAATTCTACATCTTCACATACAACAGAGACAAGAGTTTTCGAGCTCGTAGAATTATGAGTACGAATGATATTTTACTGCGGTGGTCGGCCGGTTTTTTCGAAATTTGGAGTACCAACGTATATTGGAGCAATATAGAACTGTGGATTTCTCAGAGATTTTTTTTATTGGAAAAATGACTGTATTATGCTTTATGGCAAGCACATTACAATCCAAAAACAATGGCGACCATCGAGAGAGAAGCTATCCATCGCCGGTCGCCGCTGTCATGCCGGCCTACGAAAAACTGGATATGCACAGGCTGATCCCCAAACGCGACCCGCAGAAGCGAATCACTATGACGGGCTTTTTGCACACACATGGTGGTTGCGAGCCAGTCAGGCTGTAAAACCCTACCATCCCGCTTTCGCTATTACCTCGTCCGTTATTCAGCAGGGTGCACCACGTGCAGGTGAGGTTGGCTTGGATGTCTCAAGTCTTATGATATTATTCGACACCCTTTACACCCCTATATGTTCTTGTAGTACAACTGTATGCGGGAAAAATATAGAACTGTGGATTTCTCAGAGTTTGAAATCGCCAATACGTCGTGTGCTGGCGTGGTGATTACGCCCATACCTTCCTTCGGTAAGAGGTCTGTGACCCTACATCGGTTCTCTTTCAGGTTCGTGATGATGACGAATTTAGGAACTACTCTTGAAATACTCCATAAAAGGCGGGTAACGCACTTGTGATTCCTTGGTGTTGCTGGTGTCTATGGACGGCGGTGATCACTTACCATCGGGTGACCCGTCTGTTTGTTTGCCTCCTATAATATAAAAAAAAAGAAATTGGTATTATAATATGGATTTCTATAATTGTACCTTTACCGTATGCATAAGAACATCGCCGTTCGTACCTCGTACAAATTCGTACCTCTCGACACTGGCTAGTTGCTCATTCACACACTCTAATCTACACTATTATTATAAATCTGAAGTGTTTGTTTGCTTGAACGCGCTAATCTCATCTACTGGTCCGATTTGAAAAATTCTTTCGATATTAGATAGCTCATTTATTGAGGAATTCTATATATCATGCTAAGACCAATGAGAGCGGAGCACCAATGCATAATGTTTCAAAATCGGTGTGAAAGTACGTGATATGTAAAAATATTTTATTTATTTATTTTATTTATTTAAACTTTATTGTACCCCAATTACATATATATACATTTCAAAAACATTTCACGTTTTATTAACGGTACAATGGGCGGCCTTATTGCTATTAGCAATTTCTTCCAGGCAACCTTTGGATGGATTTTTCAATGGAGTAGAATAAATATTCTCACTTACTAAGTAAACGAAGACGCGTGCAGGAGCTAGTACCTAATAAAAAGGTGACAAATGTACAGTTCTCCAAGACCATCATTATTCGCACGCTAATATTGTGGAATGGGTTAGCCGGTACAGTATTCCCCCTGAGTTATGATATGGGTCTTTTTAATAAGTGATTGAAACACTTTTTTTAGGGCCGACAACGCAACAGTGATACCCATGGCATAGCAGTGTCTATAGGCGATGGTAACCATTTACCATCAGCCGGTTCATATGCCTGTTTGCTGGCATATATATAATAAGAAAGTAAATCTAACGTGTCTGTAATTTTTAGATTTTTGTGAGGAAAATTGTTGCAGGTGTCTTGGAATAAGTAATGAAATACATTTCAATCATTTTTAGAAATGTCTGTGTGTCTGTTTGTTTGAACATCACACTGCTAAAGTACTGTGTTCCCGATAAAAGATTCGAAAAGAATCATAAAGCATATCCTCGAGAGTACCTTAGTCT
The DNA here is from genome assembly GCA_015888305.1 of Antheraea pernyi. Classification (NCBI taxonomy): domain Eukaryota; kingdom Metazoa; phylum Arthropoda; class Insecta; order Lepidoptera; family Saturniidae; genus Antheraea; species Antheraea pernyi. The sequence goes on along the minus strand of MU158735.1, from coordinate 377,959 downwards.
TTGTTTCATTAAAATCGGTCCACTCTATCAAAAGTTATTGTAATTTTAATGACGACGCGGCGTAAGTACGAGAGACAAGTGGATAAGTAAATGGACTTAATTCGATTTTATTACCCACTGTTTTTTCACATCAGACCTAGTACTGAATAATAGTAAATATATATATATAAAGATAGAAATCAGAACGCGAAAATTCATCACGCATCTGGCATCGTCTGCAGTATAGTTTGACATTTGGATATGTAACGAAAGCCAAGTGTTCGAAATCGGGTCGCGCGTTTCAAATAAACGACCTGATTTTTAACGGACAACCCTTCCTGGTTCGACGATCAATCGATCCAATTCTAATATCGGCAGCGGTGGTACTAACGTTTCGATAGGGTTGTCACTAACTCTCGGTTATAATAAAAAAATCGAGGCAGTCATAAGGACTGGCGATAGAAGTGAAAATTCCAAGTAATTAAATAGCTGATAATTTTTGAATTCTTAAATAAAATATACTCATTTTTTTTTTAAATATTATACGAGGCGCGCGAATATATGGGTCACCTGATGTTAAGTCATCACCACCGTCCACAGACACTTGCAACACCAGGGGAGTCGCTAGTGCGTTGATAGCCTGTATTTGAGGGTGGGGGGAGGTGGTCTTCCGACTCTCTCACTGACCGAACGAAACGCAACAATGCAAGCACTGTTACTTCTACACGATCACTATATATATGGCGAAAAAATGTATATGGCGAAAAAGCCCGTCATAGTGATTCGCTTCTGCGGGTCGCGATTCGGGATCAGCCTGTGTATATCCGGCGATGGATAGTGTATCACTCGGTGGTCGCCATTGTTTTTAGATTGTACTGTGCTTACCAAGAATTTTTCAAATCGGGCCCGTAGTTCCTGAGATTACCCCCTACAACTTCACAAACTCACAAACTTTACCTCTTTATAATATTAGTATAGATATATTATGTTTGACATCTAAATGTCTGTCTGCAGATGTAGCCAGATTTTGAAACATTCTTCATTGGTGCTCCGCTCCTATGGGCTCTTAGCGTGTTGCCATGTAGCCTACATCATCCTCGATAAATAATTTATCTAACGCTATAAGATTTTTTACAAATCGGATCAGTAGTTCCTGAGATTAGCGCGTTCAACCAAACAAATAAGCTTTATAATATTAGTATAGGCTAGCTTCTCCTCGCGACTTCGTCCGCGTGAAATAGTCACTATGTGCTAAGGCTAACTTTAACTCGCGACTTCGTTTAAGCAGGAGGTGAAAATATGTTTTTAATAATACGTACGTTGACCCCGATTTTGAAACATTCTTCATTGCTGCTCCGCTCCTATTGGTCTTAGCGTGATGATATATAGCCTATAGCCTTCCTCAGTAAATGAGTGTTATACAATAAGTATAATCAGCCAGTCAGTCAGTCAGGAACACCAATAAACACTCTGAAGGTACTGTAACTATTTATCCGGGCAGAGCTTCGTATTACACTAATCACGTATAGAGTCGATGCAGTCAGGAATGGCAATAAATA
>MU158735.1:359418-375669 GCA_015888305.1 Antheraea pernyi | reverse complement strand
TAATATGGTGGCGCTAGTATCAATGTGTATCTCTAATATGTTGGCGCTAGTGTAGATATATATTTATAATATGGTGGCGCTAATATCAATGTTCCGGTCGTGTTGTAGTCTCGTCTCTTGAATGTGATGCAGCGGCACCGGAGGTGGGTGCTAACATTCGCCTTACAGTAACTTCCACATAGGAGTGCGTGCAGATCAGCGACATCTTGCCCTTTATATACCGAACTCCCACCAATGTAGTCTCACACCGGGGTGAATAATGAACAGCCGATAACTTCAACCAATAGCGGTCGAGGTCATTAGTAACATCCCCGATAAAGTCACTAGCGCGGTGTCACAGGTCAATAGTGGTTCCCCGGGTGGCGTTGTAGTCTCGCCCATAGATAAGATACTATATACTATATATATTGGTCTCGCCTCTCGGGTGTGTCATAGTGGTACCGGACGTAGTTATTAACATGAGCTATCTAACACTGAAAGAACTTTTCAAATCGGACCAGTAGTTACCGAGTTCAGCGCGTTCAAGAAAACAAACTGTTCAGCTTTATAAAATTAAGTATAGATTACTATTCTTCTCTCGAATGTATTCTATTACTTATTCCGAGACACCAGCAACAATTTATTTCACAAAAATCTAAAAATTACAGACATGTTACATTCACATTCTTATTATATATACAGATTTGGTCCATCTTGAGAGATAGGATAATTTACATTACGATTGATGGCCTCAATATTATTTATCACCAACATCTTGCCTTTTAAAGGTCCATCTATGAAGTCAAAGAATATACTATTATCAATAATGATCAAACTAATGATTCAATTCTATATAATGATATCCATTCTTTTTTAAGTCTTATTAAAATCTATATAATATTAATAATTCTTATTTATGTATCTTTAATATGGTGGCGCTAGTGTTAATGTGTCTCTCTAATATGGTGGCGCTAGTATCAATGTGTATCTCTAATATGTTGGCGCTAGTGTAGATATATATTTATAATATGGTGGCGCTAATATCAATGTTCCGGTCGTGTTGTAGTCTCGTCTCTTGAATGTGATGCAGCGGCACCGGAGGTGGGTGCTAACATTCGCCTTACAGTAACTTCCACATAGGAGTGCGTGCAGATCAGCGACATCTTGCCCTTTATATACCGAACTCCCACCAATGTAGTCTCACACCGGGGTGAATAATGAACAGCCGATAACTTCAACCAATAGCGGTCGAGGTCATTAGTAACATCCCCGATAAAGTCACTAGCGCGGTGTCACAGGTCAATAGTGGTTCCCCGGGTGGCGTTGTAGTCTCGCCCATAGATAAGATACTATATACTATATATATTGGTCTCGCCTCTCGGGTGTGTCATAGTGGTACCGGACGTAGTTATTAACATGAGCTATCTAACACTGAAAGAACTTTTCAAATCGGACCAGTAGTTACCGAGTTCAGCGCGTTCAAGAAAACAAACTGTTCAGCTTTATAAAATTAAGTATAGATTACTATTCTTCTCTCGAATGTATTCTATTACTTATTCCGAGACACCAGCAACAATTTATTTCACAAAAATCTAAAAATTACAGACATGTTACATTCACATTCTTATTATATATACAGATTTGGTCCATCTTGAGAGATAGGATAATTTACATTACGATTGATGGCCTCAATATTATTTAATTACAAATTAAATAATTGTCAATGTTGATTATTTGCTATTAATTGTAAGTATCACCAGTCTCGAACAGATGGCGCTTTCAATTAGTTTGTTGCCGGAAAACTGTAGGACCGAGTATTATAGATATCTCATAGATGGCGACACGTTTTAATTTTGGATTTCTTTTTCAATAACCCAAGCCACAGCAACTCGTGGCCGAGTCACAAACTATATGTTAGTTTGTGTATATGTGTTTCAAAATCAAAATACTCTTTATTCAATTTAGGCCCTGAGAAGGCACTTATGAACGTCAAAACTACCACCGGTTCGGAAAACAACACAGTCATCGAGAAGTATAGACAAGAAACTCGATCTGATTTATCTTTTCATAATATATAACATAATTTTTTATTATTATAACGACATATAAAGTTACATTCGTTTTTGGTGGATGCACAGAGAGAGGCGTCACTTCCAGGCGTCGAAATCGTTCACATATTGATCCACCCTGTAACTTATGTATTAAGTTATGCTTATGTGTTATGTATTAAGACCCGCTTGACCTAACACTTGAACTTACTATCTGGCAAATCCTTAATGTGTTGTGGGACTTTTAGTTCAAAGTTTGATTTATCTCCTGTTAATCTGAACAAAATATACGATATCAAAGACTGGTCGATGGTGTGATGAGTGTTAGAATAGAATCGGACAGTTCGAGTGAAGAAGACGTGGATTCAGGGATCGCAGAGGAATCGAGGAGAGACGACTGCATGGAGTTGTCACAGTTCTTCAGCTATTGGTATGTTTTATTTCATTTATTTATTTATTTGAAAATAGTTTTTGCGGTCATTTAGGTACGGTATTATTACTGGTTTCAGCATGAATGGGTCGGCTCGCCCGGGGAAGTAACAGTGCTTGCAATGTTGCGTTTCGTTCGGTCAGTGAGAGCGCCGGAGGCCCACCTCTCCTCCCCTTCCCCTTCCCTTCCTCGCCCTCCCCCCAACCACAGTATAGCTACGCACTTGTGACTCCTCTAGTCTTGCAAGTGTCTATGGACGGTGGTGATCGCTTAACATCAGGTGACCCATCTGTTCGTTTGCCTCTCATGATATAAAAAAAATACATTTACGGTCTATTAGATTTGGATTAAATTAACATGAATAACATATTTATGACAAATTTCACGCGAACGAAGTAGCGGGTAACAGTTAGTTCAAAATATTAGCCTATTAGTTAGTTCTTATAACTTCAGTTATATGTACGTGAAAGTCGTGTAAAGATCGGTCCAGTAGTTTTGGATATTTCACATGGATGAAGACGCGAGTACCAGCTATTACGAAAAATAGAATAGATCATGCTACTCTTTATAAGGTCAACTATTTGACAGTGAAAGTCTAGTGAAGATCGGTTCAACCGTTTCAGAGATAGCACTGCAGAGTGTTAAAAAGTATGTCCGTTCTCAGCCTCTATCTGTATCAAATGTCATTTAAACTGTGTGCTTAGTGTGAGTTTGCAAAAATGTATCCAATAACTATGCGATTACCGAGGTTACGGGAAATGTAATGAGACCCGAGTACATGCGAGTGTGAGTTCATTTTGTGTTGGCGATTCGTTTGACGTTGTCTCACCGTATAAAATGATTATTTTGTTTTTATTATGTTGGCAATGTTAACGTCATATGATACCCCGACCAAATTGAAAAGTTTGTATAAACAATATACTCTTCAACAAAACTAGCTACGCATCGATTTAGGCGGGTTACGTAAACAAACGCAGATTTGTTTATTTACTTGTTAGATTTGTGAATGTTACATTCCTACAAATTATACTTTTTAGACAAAATGTACTACATTTATGTACACAAAATCGGTAATTTCGTTACACAAAGATGTAAACTAATCAATGACATTAGATGAAATTATATGAAACAGTAAGTGTTTGAGGTTATTACATTTGCCGTAAAATGTTATTGAATTTGTGTTGTAGTTATAATGCTATTTATATATTTTAGACACGGGCATCTTATTAAGGCCCAAGGAAGAGTTGGCTTTTTTAACTTGTATAGTTAAATTGAACAAAAGGGCGAGAGAACACAAGAAGACTTGAAAAAGAGAAAAAAAAATGGAAAGAGCAGTGGAGACTTTAATTCAGTGATGTCATGATTATATGGAAATGAGGTTGCAACAGGATGAAATTAAGAAATAAATGGTGCAAACACAAGACTGAGTTCTTTAGATTTATTAGAATCAACATATGTATATTATAGAAATTATCAGTAAAAACTATTTTTATTTTATTTATAATGACATTATATAATACTTTTTTGAATGATGACATTTTATTATTGTTCTACTCTGCATAATAATTTATCCCTTAACAATCTTCTGCCAATTAAATATTGTGAGCTATTTACTGTCTCCGTAGGACTAGAAATAATTTCATGATTAGTGTCACATTCTTCTTCCTATGATACTATAATGCCAAATATAACCAGCATTTTATGTGCGACACAACCAGCCTGAATTCATTCTGCTATATTTTACAGTTCACAATGATAAACTGCTAGTTTCAAACATTGTTATTGGTTCTTTAGTCTTGTACAAGCATTTTTCATGAATATTTCAGCCCTTGTATGCTTTTCTCCATAATTAGCTTCTGTTGTGCAAGTAGTAGTATGTACAATTAGAATCTTCAAAAAAGGGTGTAGTGGGAAGCCAATCTCCTAAAAAATTAAACAATATTATTACTGTGAAATAATACATTGATTTGCTATATAAATAAAATACAATTATAGAATATTTATCTTCAATAATTTTTTTTCATACATATTATGGAATTAAAAAGAATTAAATATTGATATCAAAAATAATGGAATTAAATTTTCCTATTTCAATTACAAAGTATATGGTGAAAAACAAATGTTTTCACCGTTTATTTGTTTATTGTAAGTAATGCACTGGCAATCTGTCTAGGTACACCGATGTCGGGCTATATACATATATATTAGCAAAATCCACACCGTTTTTCCATGTTGGTGCAATAATTATATGGTTATATAGTTGAGTATATTGTATCCCATATCAGTGAGTCATATAACCTATAATAAGGTTTTCATCAACCCAATCAGCCGTGAAAAAAATATTTGTAGATTATTTATGGCATTCTAATACATATAATTTCCTTAAGTTAACATAATATTTACCATTTATCCATTTAAGAGACTGGTAGTGTTTACAATAGTAATAAAGATGTTCATCTTCTTTAGCAGGTCCAAACACAATGAAATGACTACCATCAATACAGCTAATCACAGCATTTACAATGAAACCTGAAAGAATTAATAAATATATTCATCTGTATGTTAGGACATATATGTACCAATTATAGATATATAATTTTGTTTAAATTGGAATATAGTAGTTATATTATTTAGTAAAAATTGTGTCACCCTGCTCATAAGTTGTCTGTTCAAAGATATCAATTTGAAACAAATTGTAACTAGTTTTATTTATTACAGTAACTTTTGAATATACCATATGTATATACATTTTTAAATAAACAAATACACAGAAATAACTATGGATATATGTTTAAAATGTTAGATCTAAAATATACATTACATACATGCATTATTCATGAAAGTACATTTGCTACCCCTATTAGCTCCTGATAGGATCCAGACACATGTGTATTAAGCACATTTTGTAGAGATCACGATTATTGCACTTATATGATAAAAAGTCCACTTATTAAGATCAAGAATATTTACCTTTATTTTCAATGTAACTCGTAGTGATGAAGACTTTAGATTTGTTTGTCGTATAAGTTCTTTACACAAACACTGTAATGCTTTCTTTGTGAAGTGATACCTTTTCATAATATAAATCTCCATAAGATCTTCTAATGGATCATTGTTACTGCGAACTTTTGTATGAACAATGGCCATATTATTACTTATATCTTGTGCTCTAAGTATTTTGAACATTTTCAACACAAAAAATAACGTACTCCTATATAATTTATGCTATAAAAACACTTTTACGCTACAAAGCTAAACTTTTCACGACAAAAATCACAGTGAAACATATACTAGCCTAAATATGAATATGTTTCGGTTTGGAACGTCAAAATGGCACTTCATTGTAACTCGCACTCGCAAATAAGCATTTACGCGCCTTTACGTACTCGCGCATACTCGCGTTTCGAAACTTGATACCTATAAAGTAAACAAACAAAACTCGCACTCACAAACGATGTCTGACAAGCGAGCAACTAGATGGCGCTTTTAAAATCCCATACAAACAATAGTGAACGTCAACGCGTTCGAGTATGTACAAAAACTCACACTAAGCACACTGGTTCAGTAGTTTTGTCGTGAAAGCGCGACAGACAGACATAGTTACCTTCGCATTTATAATATTAGTAAGAATTAGAGCAGTATACTCTTCTATTCATATAACATGAATTTAAATCTAACATGTCTGTACTATTTCGACTTTCATGATTTTTTTTTTGAACTGACTACGCTATTGACCTAGCAAGGTTTTAACAGCTTCACCCGACTACTAAGGCGAGCGCTTAAGGCACTCAGCCGATTTTATTTGACAACTAGCTCAAGGGTGTACCTCGGCTTGGTCTGTTGCCTGATACATGCAATTCGCAACCTATCTTTTTTTTTTTTATCGTGGGGAAATCCCTTATGGATACACCACCCTCTCGGGGGAGAGGGTGGGTTATGTCCGACTCGCACGGACTAAAACCCCACGGTGTACGTCGTCCGCTATAGTTGGGGCGGCACGAGATCTCTATAGACTTCATCGTGCCGCCCCAGCGGTTGGCCCAGCAGCAAAAGCGCTGCCGCCGGGCCCCGTCTTGTTGGGAGACAGCCGTGTACACACCGGCAATCTCCTCCGTCCGCCGGACCTGTGCAATGGGATGATGGGCCCCCCGACCCATCTGAGCTAACCTAAGCTAACTATTCATACATATATGACTTGATAAAACATATATGTGTCCCAGGCATACATACCTCAACAACTCTTATATATATTTCGTATCGGATAATTTTCTGAACTATTTCAGTTTGATAAGGGAAAACATAAAACCCTTCCACTTGCATGTGTAAGCGTGTATGCGTGCACGTGTGTGGAGGTGATATGTGTAATGTTGTCGCAGTGATGTTAGATTTTGTGTGAGTGTATCGCGCGAGCAGCGTATTCAAGGGCTCCACGCCGAGGGAACGGACCTAGGCTTGAGCCGCTGCCGAGGGGGACATAATCTAGTTTTTCATGAAATTAATTGTTGCAGGTGTCTAGGAATACGTAGTTAAATACATTTCATCCATTTTTAGAATTGTCTGTCTGTCTGTCTATTTGTATTATTGTAAAAATATTATATTGACAGCGACAGGAATAACCTAAAAGTATGAAAAGGATCCGCACTAAAGTATTTATTCGAATAATTCCATATTACTTATTGGAACGAAGTTCCTTACGGCAGCTTTGGAGGAGATAGGGATTTTGCTGCGCGACCGAACTGAAAAAGATGTGATAGTAAAACCGTAAGAAAAAGTGCGTGGAATAAAACCGTTAAATAAGACGTGCGCAGGCGCGACAGTCGTATACACTAGCGAGTAGTGTATAATACCTTTCTCTTTCTTTGTTTCGAATTTTCGGTGAAATTAATCGTTGAATTAATTTAATTAATCGGTGAATTATAATTATAATATCAGTTAATCGGTAATTTAATTAATTTAGTTAATTAATTATTTTTTTTTGCAAACTGTGTGGATTCTACATTAGCCGAAGGAACTTCGTTCCTACCTGGTGTCCCACGACACCACATCTTTTTTTTTAAATTGATGTAATTTATCATACGCTTAATAGTAAAGATAATTACTAATATAGTTTACACATATAAAAATAACCTCAAATTTGATACACAATACTGTATAACTGTAGATGAGTGCACAGTCCTTTATAAGGCACAAGTTCACCCTTGTGTGGAATATTGTTCGCACCTCTGGGACGGTTCCGCCAAATACCTACTAGATGCCATGGACAGGTTGCAGAGACGGGCTGTCCACATTGTTAATGATTCAGACATTACACAATTTATAGAGCCGAATTTATAGAGCCGCTTCAGTTGCGCAGAGACATTGCCTCACTGAGCGTGTTCTACCTACCGTCTGTATCACGGCGAATGTTCTGAAGAGCTATTTAATTTAATCCCTTCCTCGCCTTTTCATACCCGAACCACGCGCGCTGGGCTCCGGAGCCATGGTTTTACGGTAAATCCTATCTGAGCACGAACTAATAAGTTGGCAACTTCTTATCTCTGCCGTACCGTGAAGCTGTGGAACAATCTCCCGTCTAATATGTTCCCTCCTTCCTATAATATGGGTTCCTTCAAGCGTAACATGATGAGACATTTATGCGGGCCGGCATGACAGCGGCGACCGGTGAGGGATAGCGTGTCTCTCGGTAGCCGCCGTGGTTTTTGGATTTTACTGTGCTCACCATCAGGCAGAGTACAGTCACTTTGCTGTGCTTTTATAAAAAAAGTAAAAACTGATTCTCTACGCCACCGCGCGCGCTCGTTGCTCAAAACAAATAGCGCGCGTTTCCTCTCTTCCTGTAACACATTTCCATCCCTATCCCAAAATGACTCCCTCAAAAAACAATCCAGCAACCGAGAGGAAAGATGTTAAACATGAATAAAAATAATATACAACAAATATGTATTTAATATTTATTCCACTGCATCAGTTTCACCTTGACGCGCCATTCCGGGATCGCCGTACATCTGGGGATAACAAATAGAAATTAGTTCGTAGCTGACGATATAGATGGCGGTAAAGTATATAGTGTATATGTAGTTTGTGAGGTTTTAGGGGATAATATCTGTATCTACTTAACCGATTTTGAAAATTCTTGTACCAATAGAAAGCCACGTTATTTGTGAGTATTATTGCCTATAGATTAACGTAAAATATGAAAAGACTTTTTTGTAGTAGTCGGATTTACAAAGTAAGTCGGAGAAAAAACGGTCGAACGAAAAGGTTTCTTTCGAACGCTGCCTTCACGATGAGAGATATATGATTGAGTTCTAGAGAAAAGTTGTAGAACTTGAGAATACTTACAAAAAAGTCAGCGACGGCATATGTGTAACTTTTATATTGATGCCACAAAAAATAGTTTTTTATATTACAAAAATAATTGAAATAAAATCAAAATCACTTTATTCAATTTAGGACCTGAGAAGGCACTCATGAACGTCAAAACTACCGCCGGTTCGGAAAACAACCCAGTCATCGAGAAGAACCGGCAAGGAACATTCAAGACAAAAAAATCGATTTGGTTTATCTTTTTAACAAATATATATAATATGGTGGATGTAATAAGATTTACTTTTGTAAGTGTAGGTTAAAATAAAAGAACGTGATGTGCATTGCAAGATGTATTGACGACTGAATATAATGACAACGACATAAATATACTTTTCTTTTTGGTTTTAGCCAGATATAAATTATGACACAATAGAGCTTCCATAATATTTTCAATAATAACATATTATATATAACAGTAAATGTCACAAACGTTTTTAATGGATGCACAGAGATGAGTCAATTCCAGACATCACCATCGTTCACATATTGATCCACTCTATAATATTTTCCTTTTGACACTAAAACCCGCTTGACATGGTGCTTAAATTCGCAATCCGGCAAATCGGTAATATCCCTTGGCACTTTGTTGTAAAATCTAACACTATTTCCCAAAAAACTATTACCGGTTCTACTAAGTCTAAAACGTGGGACAACCAGTTGTCACAATTTCTAGTATTTAGATTGTGTCGGTTTTTTACCAAATCTAGCTTTTCAAGGTTCTTACGGACATATATTAAATTGTCAAGATTAAGAGTCAAGATACCGTATTCCTTGAACTTGGTCTTTAAGGATTCGCGTGGTCCCATATTAACATATTATATAATCGTTAAGTGATGTCTATTGGTCATATTATCAACAACAATTATGAATTCTTATCAATATGTAATAATATAATAACTGAACCACAGCAACGCGTGGCCGGTTCAGCTAGTATTAAATAATAAATGTGCTGCTGGATTTTTTAACAATAACTGTTCTCATTTAGTCTGCTTGTCAGTAATTTGTTTTCATATTAATGTTATTTGTTTCAATGACAAGGACACTTGAAATTTTGTGTGATATGTGCTCACTAGCGGGCCCAGCGGACGATACCTTGATAATAAAAAAAAACCTTCATAAATTACATACGTAAACCTTCCTTATGAATCACTTAATCTACTGGAAAAACAGCATTAAGATCCGTTTAGTAGTCTTTGAGTTTATCGCGAACAGACACACAGACAGACGCGGTAGGGGACTTTGTTTTATACTATGTAATGATAGGGAAGGAAGCGGATTATGCTTAGAAAAAAATTTATATTTATGGTATTATACTAGTGGGCGCCCAGTGGTCGATATTCGACCATAGTTCATTGATTTTTTAAAGTTTGAACTTTATTAGGGTTCTTTTGTCAACTTACTTCTATAATCAAAGGTTTTTATCATGTTTACTCAGTTATTATAATAATAGTTGTATGTTATAATATCATTGTTGAATGTAGAATGAAAAAGGGTAATTGGAACGTAAGATTAAAATAATACATACAGTCGAACATAGCAACCTCCTTCATAACCTTTTTTGAAGTCCTTTATTGACATATGTTAAATTGTCTTTTTTATTTACATGCGTGTATATGTTGTGTAAAATTGAAGCAGTAGTGTGAGTAATGCATATTTTAATTAATTTAATGTACTTCTAATGCATTTTATATAAAATAAATAGCTTTTTGCACTTCTCCTCCATATAAACTTTAACTATGCCAAGTTTCACGTTCATCCGTTCACGCATTTCCTTTAAAAAGGCGAACAAAGTATAGGCTTCACGTATTATTAATATACTTATAATGATTAAATTTAATTACTTCCATAAAGATTTAACATTTATTTTTATAATAAATCAGTCCACTATAAATTCAACAGATGGCGTTTTACTTAGTTTTGTAATATTAAAAGGAATAAACTATTTTATAATGTTTTTCTTTTCATATTTTGTATATAAATAATGATAAACGAGGATATTAGATTTTGTAATTCGACAATACCAATAAGTTATGCTCAAGGCTTTACACGAATTTTTTGTATTTGTTGCTGTTATCAGAACTTCTTAACTAATATTATACATGTGGAAGTGTTTGTTTGTTACGGTTTTACAAGGTGTAATAAACAAATTGATTGTCTGTAAAGTTGGTTTACGGACAATAATTTTACGTGATGACGTCATAAGAAAACATTGGTGAAAAATTGCATACCTTTATGAATTGAATTATACTATATGAGGCATATAGAATCAAAGACAGCTAAGTGCCACAAGTTCTAAAAATGAACTGAGTATGAAGCCATCTAGTCTTATTGGTTGCAAATCACCATTTAATTCCTACAAGAAATAAAATACAGCTAAAGCCTTTTAATTTGCGTTTTAAAATTGATTTTGGGATCAAATACATTTAAGTACAACCAAGTCATCAAATAAGAAGTAAAGTAAGAATAAAATACAGTCAAGGAATTATTGTATTTTTTAATTTCTTGAACTTCTCTTTTAGAACTGATGGCCATAGGCAGGCAAAATCAATAGCATATGCCACTCCCAAAAATTGAAACTTTGAATATAGGTAAAACTCCAACTCTGAGAATAGATCAACATTTTTTTCGTTTCCTGCAAATTTGGTATCTATGCACTTAGCTGTTTTTGATTTTATATGCCTCATATATAGATAGATGGGTCACGATCGCGGCTCCTATCGCTTGTTCCACGCTCTCGCTTGCACGCTCGGCTCAGGGGGAACATGACAATGAGTCATGCGCCTGTAATGTGTGCAGCCGAACCATATATATATATATATATATATATATATATAGATAGGTGCTATACAAGGCGAACGCTTAGGCCGATTGCGCCTCTCTATCGTTTGTTCCACACTCTCGCTTGCACGGAGCCCTCAGGCGGAACGTGACAATGAGGCATGCGCTTGCAGCCGAATTGAATCGATTAATATATATAGATGATGCTATACAAGGCGAACGTTCAGGCCGATCGCGCCTCTCTATCGCTTGTTCCACACTCTCGCTTGCACGGAGCCCTCAGGCGGAACATGACAATGAGGCATGCGCGTGCAGCCGAACTGAATCGATTTATATATATATATATAGATGATGCTATAGAAGCCAAACGCTCAGGCCGATCGCGCCTCTCTATCGCTTGTTCCGCGCTCTCGTATCCACGCTCGGCTCAGGCGGAACGTGACAATGAATCATGCTTTAACGTGCGTGCAGCCGGCGTTTATAGATTTATAAGACGCTATCACGTCAAGAGAGGTTAATACTTCACCAGGCATTACGTTACTTACATGACCACCGCCGTAATCACCATCTACGACGTGGACATCACCAGGATGATCGACAACGTGTACATCACCAGGGTTGTCCACGACATGGACTCCACCACCCATGTCATCTACCACGTGGACTCCTCCATCTGGATGGTCCACTACATGGACACCGTCGTGACCCCCATCTATTATGTGGACTCCACCTCCAGGGACCTGAAAGCGACGATAAGCGAAATAAAATGTAGGAGGCTATGTTAGAAAAGCTGGCAAGCTACACTCACCATTATAGGGTTTTAAGTTTGTTTTCATTACATCTTTTAAACATAAAAATTATTGTATTCAACATTTTGAAGTTATACTTCTGTTGGCGCGTTAGGGAAAATGACGAGAGTAAATTTTTACAATGCGCGCGCACACCGTCACGAAAAACCGACACCCTGAAGTTAGCTATAGTCAACATTTTGTTTCTTTGTATTCGTTGTTTGTATTTCTTTGTATTAAAACTTTCAATGTATTAAATACCTTTTTGGCCATTTTTAGTGTCGTTTTTTCTACAAACGTAGAATAAGGTGAAAGATAAAATGTTTGAAAAGATTTTTATCTTGTTACGTCAAAGAAGTATAACTTCTAACGCGTGTACATAAGTACATACACACGTTTTAATTTTAATTATATATGTAGTAAGTGAGTCACAGCAACGCGAGGCCCCGTCAGCTAGTAAAGAAGCATGTAACAGTTTTTTTTTAATACTAACAAATATTTTTTTTATTGCTCTTACAAACTGAATTCCAGACTTACCGGATATCCGTCGTCACCTACAATCATTAGTCTTTCGTCAGCCATTACTATTTCTAGAACTAAATCTTTACTTCAACAAACACTAGGCAAAACTAACACAAAGTGGAAACGTAATACGCGACTAAAACTGATATGAAATAATCTTAGATAAGCGATATCTAAATACATCGAATAAACAACTAATAACGTATGACTTGGAGTCGTCTGTACGTGGCGAAATAAAAAAAAAAACTCGATTTTTTTTGGCAACTCATCTTCTAGTAGATTATTACTGTCATTGTCGATATGGTGTAAATGTTACAAGTAAATTGCGATAATTTCAATGAACTAACAAGATGGTGGCGTCCTTGTTAGAACTTTACATTGAGTTTTTGTTGCATCTCAGAATTCATGGTCCGTGGTATTCTTTTCTATTCAATTCACTTATGCACAACAAACAAACTATATTACATAAAACACCACCAATTTTACACAATATAGAGTCAAGTAACACAAGATTATGAATAAAATATAAAATCCACTACATGACAGACCAAAATCCCGCCAAAAACTCCGGTATTAATATTACAATATTGAGTACAAGATGGCGGCTCTCATATTAGAAATGTCCATGGAGTTTGCATCTCAGAATTCATGCTTCGTGGTATTATTCCCCATCCACTTTTGCACAATAACCGAACTATATTACGTAAGATGCCACCGATATTACAAAATATAAAGTTAAATAACACATTATGAATAAAATATAAAACCCAATACATGACTAAGATCCCGCCAAAAATTTGCTTTTTTTTCATTGAGTATGTTGGAATTATTAATCAATCATACAGACAGACACGAATAGCGAAATAGTTTATTAATTATAGCGAGTGAAGTCGACGGCGATTGCTAGTAAATTCTATGAACGATAAAATATAACATATTATATTTTAATCTAATACAACAAGTATTAAGTTAGGCGATAAGATAAACTATAAATATTTTGGATTACACGACTCCATTTGAAGGGTTTTGTATTTTATGTATATGTCACATACTTTTTCGATGTTAAATACCCCTGGTTTTATGTAGGGTGTTTTCTAAGTCACCCTGGCTAACAACCACCTTTGAGTTAAAAATTTGTCGCCAAGAATCTGTCGGTATGTTCCGTACCGTTCAGTCCCCTCTAACATCTTGGCTCCAAAGGGGTCCAGGTGGACCGCCAGGGGTTCACGAGAGAAACGACGGGGGTCTACGTTGGCGTAACAATAACATGGGGGTTCACAATTCGTAAGCGCGGATCCACGAAAGTCTATCTGCTTGAGATAGTAAAGAACTAAAATGTTGGCTTTTTTATGTCACAGGCAAACGGACTGGTGGGTCACCGGATGTTACGTGATCACCACTGTCCATAGACACTTGCAACACCAGGGGAGTCGCGAGTGCGTTACCAGCCTGTGTTTTTGGTGATAGTACCTGTGAGGTAGAGGGAATGGAGGGAAGGTGGGCCTTTCTGCGGTCTCACTGACCGAATGAAATGCAATAATGCAAGCACTGTTACTTCACGTCGGTGTTTCTATGAGGGGGTAGTCCTCCCCCGGAGGAGCCGATCCATTCATGCTGAAACCAGTAATAGCTTCAGCGTGGCTCTACCACCTACCAAAAACTTTATATTATTTTAAGAAGCTCAGCGACTGCCACTTTTAAAAATTAGCATATTCCATATTCAGTACAACATTTCGAAACTTGCGAAGTTCCATAGTTAGATCTAATCTTCACACTTTTTGTCGAGTTTTGGAAATATGGTAAATATGTACCTGAGGCGAAGTCCACCGGAACCAGGTAATTTTTCAAAGAGGACTGACTATGAGAAGAAATTCAGGTAACCTCTGCTCTAACACATCTTTGCAAAATTTTTGTACATCTGCTTCGAGAATGTCCCAGATATTTCCCAGATCTTCTTAGATGTCCCACAAATGAAGCAGCTCGAGCCGCGCATAGCAGCCGAGCTCTGCAAGCGCGACGAAGAGACGCAAAAGCGATTGCTCTCGATCTCAGAAATTCAGCCAAGCAAGAAATATAAACAAACCGAAGAAGTCCCTGTTGTACCCGCCGAGAGCCGCGCGGCGCCACTAGCGCCTGTAGCTGTGCACTCGACGGAACTCCGATTTCCAGAAGTACCTGATGTACCCGCTGAGAGCCGCGAGGCGCCACCAGTATATGTATGAATAGTTAGCTTAGCTTAGATTAGCTCAGATAGGTGCTGGAGGCGTACCTCGAGGATAGGGAGGTCGCCTATGTAGACGGCGACGGGCGTATGGTCCAGCGGGCCACAAGGCGAGGGGTTCCACAGGGGTCGGTCCTGGGGCCGCTCCTGTGGAACATGGGCTACGACTGGGTGCTCCGCGGCGTGCTCCCATACGGAGCACGCCTCATCTGTTACGCGGACGACACCCTAGTCGTAGCCCAGGGGGAGGAATGGAATGAAGTGGAGCGTCTGGCCACGATGGCCACAACCCTCGTGGTCAGGCGCATAAGGAGGTTGGGCCTCAGAGTGGCCCTCGAGAAGACCGAGGCCCTACTTTTTCATGGGCCTCGGCGGGGGCCACCTCCTGGGGCCCACATTGTGGTGGAGGGCGCCTGAATCAGGGTGGGGACCCAGATGAAATATCTGGGCCTCACCCTGGATGGGCGCTGGCGGTTCGAGCCCCATTTTGCGGGGCTCGGACCGCGAATTGCTGGGGCAGCGGCAGCACTCGGCCGTTTGCTCCCTAATATAGGGGGGCCGGGCGCCGGGTGCCGCCAACTCTACATGGGAGTCGTGCGGGCCATGGCCACCTACGGGGCACCGGTTTGGGCCGACGCCCTCGGTGCCGCCAACGTGCGCGCGCTCCGTAATGCGCAGCGCACGGTGGCACTGAGGGCGATCCGGGCGTACCGAACGGTGTCCTCGGCGGCAGCCTTCACGCTCGCCGGCTCCCTACCCTGGGAGTTGGAGGCAGGAGTTCTCGCCGCCGTGTACAAATTCACGGCGGCGAGGAAACGAATTGGGGAGCTTCCGGCTCCCAGGGAGGTAGAGGGGGAGAGACGGCGTCTCAGGGAGGACGCCGTCGAAAGGTGGATGCAGGACCTGGCGGACGCGCGCTTCGGGACGTACACCGTTGACGCCGTCCGCCCGGTCCTGCGAGACTGGATCAGGAGGGAGTTTGGCTCCCTGACGTTCCAACTGGTGTAGGTACTCACCGGACACGGTTGTTTCGGGTGGTACCTGCACCGGATCGCACGCAGGGAGCCGACCGCCGCCTGCCACGAGTGCGGCGCTGACGAAGATACCGCGCAGCAC
>MU158735.1:345793-357528 GCA_015888305.1 Antheraea pernyi | reverse complement strand
GTTCAAGCAAACAAACTCTTCTGCTTTATAATATGGACATGTTTTACATATACGAGTATGTAACATTGGTATATATGTAAATCTTACGTATAAGAAAACACAAAAGAGAGGAATTTTACGCAAGAACTACTGGACGGATTTTAACGAATGTTCGTAAGATTCGCCAACTTACAGATATTTCTACTACTAGGTTGGTCTAATTCACTTACTTCCATAGTTAACAAACATTTTCATATTTTGTTTTGGGCGACAGCAGCTGAATTAGATACTATATTCCTACTAGAAAAACAGACGATACGCGCAATTTATAATATTGGACCTAATCTATAATTCATTACATTTTAAAAATTGGGTATCTTAACTTTGATCTCTCGATAAAAATTAGTGATGACCTAATGTATGTACGCAAAAACTTAGAAACTCCCCATCTCCTCCTCCGTTATCGGAATGGGCGGCTCGTCGAGCACCTCCTCGACTGCCTCCCGAGGCGGAGGCATGGGGTGAGCCAGTAGCATCGGAGGGCCGGGGAATAATTCTCCCACGACCCTCGCTACCACCTCCGGCCGGAGAGTCTCCGTCGCCGGGGGCGCCCAGGATCGCTGCTTCTTGCGCACGATCCTGTACGGGCGCCCCCAAGGATCCCCCTCCAGTGTCTGGAGCAGCTCCTCCCATGCTGCTTCTTTCGCCCGGCTGATGGCAGCCTGCAGGGTCTTCTTGCACTCCCTGTAGCTGCCATATAGCCGGGCCTCCACCTCCGGGTCCCGGTGCCGGCGTCGGCGGCTGCGCCCGAACAGCCGCCGGGCTACTACGTGTCACTAGTCTGACGCAAGCCGTGGAAGCATGTCATGACGCTAAATACCGCTCAACGCAACCTAAAGTAGTTTACACTTTAAAAAATTGTTTCCTAGTTGAGCGTGTTCTACCGTCTGTATCATGGCGAGTGTTCTGAAGAGCTATTTAATTTAATACCTTCCTCTCCTTTTCCATACCCGAATCACGCGCGCTGGGCTTCGAAGCCATAGTTTTACGGTAAATCCTATCTGGGCACGAACTAAAAAGTTCGCAACTTCTTATCTCTGCCGTACCGTGAAGCTGTGGAACAATCTCCCGGCCAGTCTGTCCCCTCCTTCCTATAATATGGGGTCCTTCAAGCGTAACGTGACGAGACATTTATTAGACAGTATCTCTCGGTAGTCGCCATTGTTTTTAGATTATACTGTGCTCACCATCAGGCACAGTAAGTCACTTTGACGTGATACGATAAAAAAATAATTCACAGCTACATATATTAACATAGATGTAACTGCGTGTAAACTCTAGTAAAATATACTCCGTCACGTAGTTTGGAAGAACTAAGCGAATATACAAACAGACACGTGTAGCGTTTTATTATATAACCAACGGGCTCGGCAGACGTTGTCCCGCCCTGATTATAAATAAAAATCCTTGAGAAATTATATACCAAAATGTTCCTCATAAATCACTTTATCTACTGGTGAATACCATATGAAAATCCGTTCAGTAGTTACAGAACAGACAGACGCGCTAGGGGACTTCATTTAATACTATGTAATGAATAGCATCTGCCCGCGACTTCGTCCGCATGGAATAGTTACCAACGCTAACACGCAGCGGGGCTCTCAACAGAAAGAAAAAACCGATTTTGAAACATTCTTTATTGGTGCTACGCTCCCACTGGTCTTAGCGTGATGATATATAGCCAATAGATTTCCTCGATAAATGAGCTATCTGACACTGAAGGATTTTTTTTAATCGGACCAGTAGTTTCTGAGATTAGCGCGTTCAACCAAATTAGTTTCGAGCCGTCATTCAAATTATAATAACTTATGATAAAGTGGACCGATTTTAATGAAAAAAAGACTAATTTACTCTCGAGGATATGCTTTATGATTTTCTTAGTTAGGTTTTATTGTGAACCCAGTACTTTAGCAGTGATGCGTGTTCATACAAACAGACACACAGACAGACATTTCTAAAAATGATTGAAATGTATTCTATTACTTCTTCCTAGACACCTATACATACATATACGTTCTTATTATATGTATAGATTTATTCATTATTAATTAATGTGATCAAAGTCGAATTATAGTGGATTTTGTGATCGATAAAATATAAATTATTACATTGTAATCTAACACAATAAGTTCTAACTTAGCCGATAAGATAAGCTATATATGTTTTGGATTACATGATTTATTTGATTGATTTTGGATTTTGTAAATAATTATGTCGCATTCTTTTTCAACTACGTTATGGTTTATTATCACGCTTTTATTAGCTGCACCTGTATATATGTTTGTTTGTAACCGACCCCTTTGAGCTCGATTTTGTCCTACTTTGAACGATCAGACTTAATTCAAGCTCTGCGCACCTGTCAAAGGTCGATGACAATGCAATAATCCGAAAAAAAAGGTTGAAAAAATTAAACTAAAAAATTAAAAATAAATAATAATAGTTTTAAAAAATTTAAAAAAAACACGCTTTCATAAAAAATCCAACTAATAAACAGAAAATAAAATTTAATAAATCTGGATTAAGAATAGTGTAAATTAGAAATAAACCATCAATAAATCACTGTTAATTTATATTAATTTAATTTTTTAGTTTTAATTTACACTAGCTGTGCCCGCGACTCCGTCCGCGTGGAACCTTATGTATAAAACAGTAATTAATAAAGTCATCTGAATGTATTAAGTCCATTTACTTATCTACTTGTCTCTCGTACTTAAGTCGCGTCCTCATTAAAATTACAATAACTTTTGATAGAGTGAACCGATTTTAATGAAACAAAGACTAAATTTTACTCGAGGATATGGTTTATGATTTTCTTCTTCTTCTATTCTTCTTCTCTTCTAGGTTCTATTATTATAAACGCAGTAATTTAGCAGTGATGCGTGTCTAAACAACCAGACATTTCTAAAAATGATTGAAATGTATTTTATTACTTATTCTAAGAACCCTTAACAATTTTTTTCACAAAAATCTAAAAAGTACAAACATGTTAGACTTACGTTCTTATTATACTTAAAGATTTCACGTGTTATTTGATTGACCCCAACCTTTCCTGATGACATGATGTGGTTTAAGATAGTAGATCAATATGTGAACGTTGGTGACGTCTGGAAATGGCACCCCTCTCTGTGCATCCACCAAAAACGAGTGTAACTATATATGTTTGTAAAAAACTTTATCTGTACTTATGTACACGCGTTAGAAGATATACTTCTTTGGCGTAACAAGTTAAAAACAATCTAAAATTTTATCTTTCGCCTTATTCTACGTTTGTAGAAAAAACGACACTAACAATAGAAAAAAGGTATTTAATGCATTGAAAGTTTTAATACAAAGAAATACAAAGAAACAAAATGTTGACTATAGCTAACTTCAGGGTGTCGGTTTTTCGTGACGGTGTGCGCGCGCATCGTAAAAATTTACTCTCATCATTTTTCCCTAACGCGCCAAAAGGAGTATAACTTCAAAAATACGTATTATGAAAAGATAAACCAGATCGAGATTCTTGACAATTCTTCTCGATGACTGGATTGTTTTCCGAACCGGTGGTAGCTTAAACGTTCATAAGCGCCTTAGTAGGGCCTAAATTGATATTGGTAACATGCTAAACTTTGAGGTCTGGCTCTCAAACTGTTAACGTGAGAAAATTAACCGTTTGTATGAAAAACACAAATTAGAAAAAAGGCGACAGGTCTCGCTCGATCCAGCGCTTTTATCGAAGTACGTTTAAGACAACCTTCTTGATTAAAAGAGATACTCACAGGTGAACAAAATAAAATGGTATGGTAGGTGGTATAGCTACGCTAAAACTACTACTAAGGTTGTGCCACCCGACCGACAGAAAACCGACGTGAAGTAACAGTGCTTGCATTGTTGCGTTTCGTTCGGTCAGTGAGAGCGACGGAGGTCCGCATCCCCCTCCCCCCTTCCTAACCTCCCCCGAAACACAGGCTGGCAACGCACTTGCGACTCCCCTGGTGTTGCTAGTGACTAAAGACGCCGATAACCACTTAACGTTGATCAACAAAATAAGCATAAATCATTACATAGTATAAAACAAAGTCCCCTACCATGTCTGTCTGTCTGTCTGTTCGCGATAACGCTAAATCTTCCATTACTCGTAATATCAACCATCTATAAGTTAAAATATAAAAGTAACCACAGATCACGCCGCCGTGGTCTAGGGATAAATTTCGCTCCCGCACACCAGACTAGGCCCCCCTCGGCAACTGCTCAAGCCTAGGTCCGTCCCCTCGGCGTGGAGCCCTAGAGTACGCTGCTCGCGCGATACAGTCACACAACATCTTACATCACTGCGACAACATTAGTCATGTCACCTCCACACACGTGCACGCATACACGCTTACACATGTAAGTGCAAGGGTTTTATCTTTTTTCCCTTATCAAACTGAAATAGTTTAGAATATTATCCGATACAAAATATATATAAGGGTTGTTGAGGTATGTATGCTTGGTACACATATATGTTTCAACAACTCATATATGTATGAATAGTTAGCTTAGCTTAGGTTAGCTTACATAGGTCGCGAATTGCATGTATCAGGCAACAGCCAAAGCCGAGGTGTGCCGCGCACCCTTGAGCTAGTTGTCAAAACAAAATCGGCTGAGTGCCTTAAGCGCTCGCCTTAGTAGTCCGGTGAAGATGTTAAGACCGTGCTTGGTCAATAGCGTAGTCGTTTCGGAAAAAAAAAGTTAAAATAATGAACGAGTCCCGCTCGATTTACTTCCAAACAACAAGAAAATATTACGTATTAATTTACACTAAATGAAAGAGTCTAAAGTTATACTAAACATTGTTAGTAATCTATCGAGTAGGTTTTGAGCGATGCTCGCACAACGAGGAGCGCTTTATCATTATAGCTATAGATCTTTTTTTTATTGTAGCACGGCAAAATGACTGCACTGTGCCTGATGGTAAGTAAAGTACAATTCAAAAAACAAAGGCGACCACCGAGTGACACACCATCCATCGCTGGTCGCCGCTGTCGTGCCGGCCTGCGAAAAGCTGGATATGCACAGGCTGTTCCCGAAACGCGACTCGCAGAAGCGAATCACTATGACAGGCTTTTTCGCTATATACATGGTGGTTGCGACCCAGTCAGGCTGTAAAACCCCACCACTCCGCAAACTATTTGCCCAGGCAGGGCTTGACAGGCAGGTACCTTGAGACAGGGCTGTAGCTAGAGTCGAAATTGAGGAAGGGCAACATTGATTACAGGTAAGCTGGAAGTTAAAATTTATCCATTATCTGCCCTCGAATGTCACTAACTGTGGTATGTTCGAAAAAGTTTAGAAACCTATCGCTACAATTTTTTTTATCTCAAACTATGAACAAACAATTTAATTATAAAATCTTACTTTTTGGTATTTTTAAGGTAGGCATTGTGATATCAAGGTATGGCATAGCCCCATAATGCCGCTTAGCTACGGTCGTGCCTTGAGACATTTAAAAAATAACCTATAACACATGAACTTGCAGACAGGTAAAGAACCTTTAGTTTTCCTACTTTTAATTATGAGCTATAATCATATAAAATAACTTCTCACGACCACATCTAAACGTCAAGTTAAGGTTTAGTATTTCATATTAAGTTAACATTTGTACTTTGTACCCTTTTCAAGAAAAAAAGTCTACGATACGCGAATTTACAGACAGGTGACAACAAGGGATCTGTCTACGACTCTGACCCCTCGACCGCGAAGAGGCCCCTGATGAGGGGCCGACACCTGCTGGGGAGACGCAATGCCAGTTCGGCAGCTCCTGCTCCACGGCCTATAGGTGAATGAAGGCACCATGGGGCTTTAGTCCGTGCAAGTCGGACATACCCCACCCTCAGCTGCCCGGCTAGTGAGGGAATCCGTAACGCTTTCCCCGTGTAAAAAAAAAAAGTGACAACGAAGAAGTCTTTAGAGTTCATATTTTTAATTATGAGATACCAAACCATGAAATAAACTTCTCAGATCAAAAATACTTTATTTTTTAAACTGTATTATAGAATTCACACATCATTGATATTTCTTCAGCCCACGACCTGTAAATAAAATTAATAATAATCAAAAACACATAGATATTAATTAAACTGTTGTATCAATTATTTGTCGGCGACCATTTTTTAAATAAAAAAAAATAAAATAAAAAAAATCTAGTATTATCTATACTTAATTATAATAATATTATAAAGAGATAAAGTTTGTTAGTTTGTATTTCCTCATTGCACAGGTCCGGCGGACGAGGGGGGCAGCCGGTGTGTGCCCGGTCTGCTCCTCTATAGGTAGGAGCCCGGCGGTCACCTTCCGCCGGGCGGACCGTGGGGGCGGCTCTACAAGGTTGATTAGCTTGAACGATCCCTTGCCGCCCCCACAAAACGGTCTGTCGGTACACCGTGGGGTTTTAGTCCGTGCGACTCGGACATAACCCACCCTGTCCCCCGGGAGGGTGGCGTATCCATAAGGGATTTCCCCACGTTAAAAAAAAAAAGAGGGTAATCTCAGGAACTACTGGTCCGATTTGAAAAATTCTTTCAGTGTTACATAGCTCATTTAACGAGGAAGGCTATATGTCAGGTTAAGACTAATAGGGCCGGAGCACCAAAGAAGAATGTTTGAAAATCGTGGTTTTTTTTCCTCTTCAGAGGTTCCGATGCGTGTTAGCGTTAGCCCAATCTAACTATTCTAGGCGGACGAAGTCGCTTGCTGAGGCTAGTATAGGATAAATATATAATCATAATTTACTATAGGAGCTAAACAACTATGAAAAAGTGTAACTGAGATAAGTTTAAAAGTTTTGTTCAAACTCTCAAAATTAAAACATGGCGCCATCTATGAGATATCTATAACAGTCGGTTCATCAGCTTTTTGTAAACTAATTTAAAGCGCCATCTATGCGAGACTGATGAAACTTAACTAACAATAACCAACATTGACAATCATTTAATTTGTAATTAAAAAATATTGAAGCCATTAATCGAAATGTAAATTAGCCTAGCTCTCAAGTTGGACCAAATTATGCATAAATGCTAACGTCTCATGAAAACCGGTCGAGTAGTTTCGGAATTCTTCGTGGACAAACATGACACTGGATTTTTATATATTAATGCACCACGATATGTATTTCTTACCTCAGTATCATATTTAAATTCGTAATAAAACAATACACTGTTATATCACTTTACACATCAGTCGGTAGTGTCGATGACCCTCATATACTTTTATATTCACTATTGGTACTCCGTTGATAGTAATTCAACTGGAGAATGATTGCTAGCTAGGCTGATTTCAGAGAACGCCCTGTCACTACGTCGACTCGCCCGGGGTAGTACCACCCTCTCACAGAAAACCGACGTGAAGTAACAGTTGCATTGTTGCGTTTCGTTCAGTCAGTGAGAGCGACGGAGGTCCGCATCCCCCTCCCCCCTTCCTAATCTCCCCCTAAACACAGGCTGGCAACGCACTTGCAACTCCCCTGGCGTTTCTAGCGTCTAAAGACGCCGATAACCACTTAACATTGATCAACAAACTAAGCATAAATCATTACATAGTATAAAACAAAGTCCCCTACCACGTCTGTCTGTCTGTTCGCGATAAACTCAAAAACTACTAAACGGATTTTCATACGGTTTTCACCTGTAGATAAAGTGATTCATGGGGAACGTTTTGGTATTTCATTTGGCAAGGATCTTTTTTTTAAACTAGGGCGGGACAACGTCTGCCGGGCCCGCTAGTAATAAACTAACATTAAATTAATTAAATAATACAATCCAAATAAATAGAAACATAATAAAACGTAAATACGAAGATACAAAATAGTTAAAATAAAAATTAAAACTAAGTGTACCTAGAAGACGGCAAGAACACAAAAAACATAAACATAAAACAAAGAAGAAAAAAAAAACAAAGAACATAAAAGAAACGACAAATAAAGAAAGATAAAATGAAAATAAAACTAGAAGAAATCCTGAGTATAAAAGGTCTCTATCTACCCATGACAGAGGAGCTCCGAAGACTGGGAGGTCAATTCTCCCAGTCCCTAAAAAAACACTTACTTCAGGTGATCAGCTTGTTTGTTTGCCTCCTATGATATAAAAAAATTTGTTCCATCACACCGTTTTCCTTCACCAAAAATTACAGCTATTTTGCAAGGATTCTCCGAACCTACGTCGAACAATACCTTGTACGAAAAGTCTAACGTAACCATCACATAATCAAAAACTAAAAACCTTGTATAATATCAACTAATAAAGATTATGAAGTATTTCTCCAGTAGAGCACTATTCTAAACCTTTATCAGAATTCGTCGATCATTATTTTCTCTTCTGTAGTTAAGTTTTAATAAAGAACACCATATTTAGCTTCTACTAACATTGACATCGCTATTTCCGTCATCAATGTGAACATCACCCTGATTTCCGTCATTTACGTTAACACTGCCGTGATCTCCGTCATCCACGTTAATACTGCCATGATCGCCGTCATCTATGTTAACGGCATTTTGATCTCCATCATCTATGTGAACACCACCTGAAACCTGAAAGGCAGGAGATTATCTAACAGTAATCTAAATGTATCCAATCATAGGTTGCTAAAAATCTTAAGTCTTTTTAACCGACTTCGAAAAAGAAGGAGGTTACTACGTTCGGTTGTATGTTTTTTTTATGTATGTTAGTCGATATCTCCGTCAATTATTAACCGATTTTAATGATTCTTTTTTTATTTGAATTGGTTATATTCAGAGGTGGTTCCATATAAATTTGAAGAAAATATTCAACCCATAAGGAGGTGAAATATCGTTTATTTGATTTTTACCCACTTCGTCTCTACGCATTTTCATGAAATTGGATTTATTATACCCATTAGAAACCAGATATATTTATGGACACTAAGAATAGAGACAAAAAAACAATTTACAAAAAAAAATAAACCGCCTTCGTTGTGAAAAATTATTAAGACACTAAAAAGCGAAAAATAACTGAATTATTAAATTAACCAAATTATATTTAAAATATTGATATTCGCGCTACTTCATAATATATTTGAAGTCGATGATTATATATATATATATATAATATTATTATTATTATAAAATTAAGAATGATAAAACGATTTTTATACCCTTAATGGAATATTATTACAAAAATTTGTAGTTAAATGTCTATAGTGTGAAAAAAAGTTTCACTTTTACCGTGGTTTCATAAAACCACACAATCCTTTTTTTGTATTTTTTTTATTAATACTTTACAGGTGTTAGCGTGTGAGCAAAATCTCATCTGATTTTAAATGAGGATGTGATCTAAGAAACACGCTAAATTTAGTGGAAGACTGGATCTCAACTGCAGATATCGGTACACCGACAATCGCTTAACCGCAGGTTAGGTTAGGAAAGTAAGTTTGACAAATACAAGTAAAAAAAATACTAGTTTAAAAAAAAAACAAAAAAAAACACGCTTTCATAAAAAATCCACCTAAAAAACAGAAAATAAAATTTAATAAATTTGGATTAAGAATAGTGTAAATTAGAAATAAATGTATATTTTTGTACAAAGTGACTACAAAATGATAAAAATACTGATATCTGGAGGTCATTATTATTGTTTTGTCACGTTTTTTTATTTATTTTTTAACTATTATTTATTTTTCATTTTTTAGTTAAATTTTTTTTAACTTTTTCTTCGGATTATTGCATTGTCATCGACCGTTGACAGGTGTGCAAAGTTTGAATTAAATCTGATCGTTCAAAGTAGGACAAAATCGAGCTCAAAGGGGTCGGTTACATACATAAAGGTGAAGCTAATAAAAGCGTGATAAAAATAGTCAACTACTCACCCCATCGTCAACGTTTACTGAGTGACTCATTTTTTTTGTAATTATCGTATAACGCGTTAACGTTTACAAAGTCACTGTGATAAAGTGCGTATACGATTGTTCTATCAAATCACATAGCGTAGTACTAAAATATTATCAGAGATATTGCCTTATCTATATATAATATGGAACCTCGCGAATCATTAAAAACGAAATTACAGGAATTCGGTATTTTAACTCTGCCCTCCCAATACATTCTTGATAATTTAATGTATGTCCGGAAAAACTTTGAGAAACTGAATTTAGTTAAAGACCGGCATAATCTAAATACTAGAAACTGTAATAAACTGGTGGTCCCATGTTTCAGACTTAGCAAAACCAGTAATAGTTTTTTAGGTAATAGTGTTAGGTTCTACAATAAAGTCCCAAAGCATGTTACCGATTTGCCGGACTGTAAATTTAAGCGCCATGTCCAACGGGTTTTAGTTTCAAAGGGATATTATAGAGTGGATCAGTATGTGAATGATAGTGATGTCTGGAATTGACTCCTCTCTGTGCATCCACTAAAAGCATTGTTGTATAATGTATTAGAAATATATGTTAAAAAAAAATGTACCCGATCGAGTTTCTTGCCGGTTCTTCTCGATGACTGGGTTGCTTTCCGAACCGGTAGTAGTCTTTGACGTTCATAAGTGCCTTATTAGGGCCTAAACTGAATAAAGTATTTTTGATTTGATATGTATACCAATAGCATAAATACAAACGTGAGTTACGACTTCACACCTTACCTACTCGACGGATGTCTTACATTTATTTTTGAAATAAAAACCTCTTTACGAGCATCGAGCGGTACTTTTTTTAATAATTTCGCGACATAACATGCTAGCAAGCGTGATCGGTCATATTTTTAATGGTGGTAGAGCTACGCTGAAGCTATTACTGGTTTCAGCATGAATGGGTCGGCTCGTCCGGTGTAGTACCACCGTCTCATAGAAAACCGACGTGAAGTAACAGTGCTTGCATTGTTGCGTTTCGTTCGGTCAGTGAGAGCGCCGGAGGCCCACCTCCCCTCCCCTCTCCCTCCCCTAACCCTTCTCCCCAAAGGGTGGCAACGCACTTGCAACTCCTCTGGTGTTGTTAGTGTCCATGGACGGTAGTGATCACTTAACAGCAGGTGACCCATCTTATCGTTTGCTAATAACAATAAAAAAAAAAATTTCGTACTTGCCTTAGACTAGCGACCTGTGTATATTAATATTATATGAAACCCATTGTATGTTTGATTAATTAATAAAATGTTTAAAAATGTATATAATTATTGTTCCGAGTGCTAATAGATGTAAAAACCATGCTAATGTTAACCTGTGTATATTAATATTATATGAAACCCATTGTATGTTTGATTAATTAATAAAATGTTTAAAAATGTATATAATTATTGTTCCGAGTGCTAATAGATGTAAAAACCAGGCTAATGTTAATCTTCTATATTATCTAATATTATAAAGTGGTAAAGCTACTGAGTTTGTGACGTTGTAGGGGGTAATCTCAGGAACTACTAAACCGATTCTTTTACCCAATTTACCAATAGAAAGCCACGTTATTTGTGAGTGTCATAAGCTATATATCATCACGCTAAGACCAATAGGAGCGGAGCAACAATTAAAATGTTTTAAAATCGGGGCTTTTTTTCCTTTTGAGAGCTACCGCTGCGTCTTAGTTTTTTTTTTTTTTCGAACTGACTACGCTATTGACCAAGCAAGGTCTTAACAGCTTCACCGGACTACTAAGGCGAGCGCTTAAGGCACTCAGCCGATTTTACTTTGACAACTAGCTCAAGGGTGCGCGGCACACCTCGGCTTTGGCTGTTGCCTAATACA
>MU158735.1:315486-342413 GCA_015888305.1 Antheraea pernyi | reverse complement strand
ACCGGACTACTAAGGCTAGCGCTTAAGGCACTCAGCCGATTTTATTTTGACAACTAGCTCAAGGGTGCGCGGCACACCTCGGCTTTGGCTGTTGCCTGATACATGCAATTCGCGATCTATCTGAGCTAACCTAAGCTAAGCTAACTATTCATACATATATGAGTTGTTGAAACATATATGTGTACCAAGCATACATACCTCAACAACTCCTATATATATTTCATATCGGATAATATTCTAAACTATTTCAGTTTGTTATGACACTGCGACGGGGTATGGGTTTTTCGTGGCGGCTCCACGGTGATGCCGCTGAGGCCACAGACTAAGGTGAGGCTAAAAATAGCCTAACCCTCTAAGGTACGGTCAAGGAGGACTAGAACCATGTTGTAAGGGGCGCGGGTGCGTGGGTGGTACATCCTATGTACCTCCCGAATCGGCAGATTTTTCTCCTTAAGGGAGACGGTGACATCGTCGACTGAGATCTCAGCCGGGACGCGGCGAAGTACTACGCGAAGGAGTCGTTCCTCCTCTAATGCGAAAGTGAAAAAAGCTAACTTCGATTCCCTAAGGAATTTAGTTAGCGCACGATGGTCGCTTATGGCGCGACACTTAACTTGAATGCCCGCCAGAGTGCTAAGGCCGGACGTGTAATTAATTTTCAAAAATTTGAGCTTATTCGAGATAGAGGTCCACTGGGACTTATCTTGAATCGTTACAGGGGGAGGTGGGCGGGGCTTCTTAGCCGCTACGGAACCCGATGCATCTGTCTGAGAGAGCGAGACAGAGGAAGAATTGGGCTTGCTCGCCCGCGGTCTTACGTTTGCCGGTATAGCCGGCACCCGAACGCCATCTATATTGGCGCATTTCTCGACCGGGCGTGCGGAGCCCTGGTCGGAGTCTGAAGAACGCGATCCGCGGCGTTTTTGGTAGGTGACGGTTTTAAAACCGTCGTCTACGTGCGCAGAAGGCGCGGAGTGCGCTGAGGGCGCGGGGGTCGCGATTATTTCGGAGGTCGCGGTCGCGGGCAGCTCGTCGGACGCCGCCACGTCGAGCTCCATATCGGAGCCGGCCTCCGAGCTGGAGCTCGGAATGGGGACTTGTGAAATCCCCCTATCCGCGTCGTTCAAAGGTGATTGCTGCGAGAGGGCCGCGAAAGAGTTTGCGGTCGCGACGCTGCGTCTTAGCCCAAAATAACTATTCCACGCTTACCAAGTCGCAGGCAGAAGCTATTAACTAATTATATTAACTATACTAATATCATAAAGAGGTAAAGTTTGTGAGATTGTAGGGGGTAATATCTGGGGAGTCGGAGAATAAATGGTCGATCGAAAACGTTTCTTACGAACGCTGCCTTAACGATGAGATATATATGATTGAGTTCTAGAGAAAAGTTGTAGCTTGACAATGCCTATTACCGCCCAACGAAGTGGGCATGGGTCAGCTAGTTATATTATAGAGAGGTAAAGTTTGTGATGTCGTAGGGGGTAACCTCAAGAACTACTGTTCCGATTTGAAAAACTTTTTTACCAATAGAAAGCCACGTTATTTGTGAGTGTCGTAGGCTATATATCAACCCGAAAGATGAAAATACTTTTTTGTGGTAGTCGGATTAACAGAGTAAGTCGGAGACAAAACGGTCGAACCACAACTTTAATGAACGCTGTCTTAACGGTGAGAGATATATGATTGAGTTCTAGAGAAAAGTTGTAGAGCATGATGATAATCGATTAATAGACTTTAAATTCAAAAATAATACATTTATTCATAGTTTTCTCGTTCGTTGGCAGTCATTATAACTGCCTCGACTCTATTTAAATTGATTTTCTTTTATAATTGCCTTAAGTTCCATATCTATTTAGTAGAATGCTATTATTTTGAAATTACAAAACAAAACAATTTTATTTATATGTGTAGATTAAATAAACGCATCAAGCATCTATGACAATTTCCTATCGACGCTTTTATTAGCTTGTTGAAAGTTGACCACAAATTACCAACGCAGCAAACTGCAAAAGCCGCGAACGCGTATACAGCAGAACACAAATAAAATTTCTATTTAGGTGCAACCGGTAATACGAAACTGTGGCCCAGTGTGACGGTACGCTGACCGTCGGACGGCCGCGTGTCGCGTATAACACGCGAACGAAAATTTTCGCAAAAAAAAAGAAATTACGAATTATAACAAAATAACTGTTATAAGTGTTGAAACGTTATCGGCCGCCTAGTCTTATTATCTGTGACCCAATTAAAAAAGTTGTTTGACAAGTGACAGTTCTATATAACGAGTTGCAATATTTTTTTAAATTCCGTATAATAAGCAAAAACTTAAAATAAACTTTTATATACACGGCGTAGGTATATTACTATGATTAATCGTTTATTAATATATGCAGCATTTGTTTATTTTTGACATATCCCAGTGATATTTTCGGATACACGTCAAAATGTATTTATCGACATAATTCTCTCACACAAAAGGTTATATATTACTACCGGTCACGGCGGACGTTGTCCTGCCTTGATAATAAAAAAAAAGTCCTAAATGTCAACCGCAGCGCCACCTACCGGTTCCAATCGTGAATCTAAACCATTCTCGGATGCACTCGAACACGCACACAAAATTTCATCAAAATCGGTCCAGCCGTTTAGGAGGAGTTTAGTGACCTACACACGTACAGAAGAAATTTATATATAAAGATATTAGAAGCGGTGGTTCCGTATTGACAAAGCGAATTAATAATAACACATTATATTATGATAACAAAATATAGTCGTTTGAAAAGAAGTTCTTTATATTATTACATCAAAGGAAATTACTTGTGAACTTTGTGGTTTGTTGAATAGGAGCTATAGTTTTAATATTTCTTTAAGTGGCTTTATTACTTTAAGTTTATTTGAAAGTGGTAGAGCCACGCTGAAGCTATTACTGGTTTCAGCATGAATGGGTCGGCTCGTCCGGGGTAGCACTACCCTCTCACAGAAAACGGACGTGAAGTAACAGTGCTTGCATTGTTGCGTTTCGTTCGGTCAGTGAGAGCGCCGGAGGCCCATTTCCCTTCCCCGTCCCCTCTCCCTCTCCTCCATCCCCTCTCCCCCCAAACACAGGCTGGCAACGCACTTGCGATTCCTCTGGTGTTGCAAGTGTCTATGGACGGTGGTGATCACTTAACATCAGGTGACCCATCTGTTCGTTTGCATCCTATGATATAAACGAATTTAATTTCTTATAATATTTCTATGTATATAAATAGTTGTTAATATAAACATCGGACAACGATTCATTCTTACATCGTTTGACCGAAAACTTGAATCTTAATACACCTTAGCGGTTTTTTTATGGAAAAGATTTTTAACTTGTCCATCCCGCTCGGATATATTTTATTGTGGCTGAGTTTAATTGTGTAATTAAACGCGGAGTAAGTCGCTACATGTTATTAATAATATTTGTCATTTCTACAACGTTTATTATTGTACAAAGTAGTTCAAATATCTTTAGCTTTTATGTTTTTTATCTTCTTCTTCAACCAAAATAAAATCAAGTAAAATTTATAGGCCTTTACACTGAATGTCCTTGCCTAAAACATATTTTTAATTGTTTTCAAATCACGTTGTACGTATGTATTGTCAGCGATCTGCGTTTATTTTTGCGTCCATCTGTAAGTTCCCTTAGATCTTTTAAACTACGCAATAAGTTTCAATACTGTTTTCAGTTTCAAAATTTCTACCGGAAGGTTTTTATTTGCAATACATTAGCCTCTGCCCGCGAGTTCGTTCCCGTGGAATAGTTACTTAAGGCTAACGCTAACACACAGCGGTAGCTCTCAAGAAGAAAAAAATCCCGATTTCGAAACATATTTATTTGGTGCTTCGCTCCTATTGGTCTTAGCGTGATTATATATACTCTATAACCTTCCTCGATAAATGAACTATATAACACTGAAAGAATTTTTCAAATCGGACCAGTAGTTCCTGAGATTACCCCCTACAACGTCACAAACTTTACTTCTTTATAATATACTAGCTGACCCGTGCAACTTCGTCTGCATCGAATCGGTTATGTAATTATTTACGACATCACATTAGAAACCTCAAAAATAATAGTATTTCTCCACTATTTAATGGATGTTATTATACATATAAACCTTCCTCTTCAATCACTCTATCTATTTAAAAAAACCGCATTAAAATCCGTTCCGTAGTTTTAAAGATTTAAGCATACATAGGGATATAGGGAAAGCGACTTTGTTTTATACTATGTAATGAAGTATAGATATATATGTATCTAGCTGTGCCCGCGTCTTCGTCCGTGTGGAACCTTATCTAAAAAAACAGTGATTAATAAAGTCATGTAAATATAATAAGTCCATTTACATATCTACTTCCCTCGTACTTACACCGCGTCGTTATTAAAATTACAAAAACTTCTGATAGAGTGGACCGATTTTAATGAAACAAAGACTAAGGACTAAGTTACCCCTGAAGATATGCTTTATGATATATTGTGAACCCAGTACTTTAGCAGTGATGTGTGTTCATACAAACAGACACACAGACAGACATTTCTAAAAATGATTGAAATGTATTCTATTACTTATTCCTAGAAAATGGAGAAAGTACAGACAGACAGACACGCCAGATTTACATTCTTATTATATGTATAAAAAATAGATGATATTGTCTCTAAATAAAGTAAAAAAACAACTTATTCTAATACCAATTCGTAAGAAGAAAGAGAGAGAGAGAGAGAGGTGTTTCTTCAACCTTATGATATACATCAAAATAATGTACTAGGGTATCATATGTCTTTAAAAGGTATATAAAACAGTTCACAATTATTTAAACTAATAATCCTTGTTGAAGTGTCGACTATTTGGACACTAATGACACCAAAGCTTAATTTATCTTGCGCTCGTACAACACCGAGAGGAAAGTAAGTAATCTCTCTGTGAGTTTTTTATGACTATACTTCTAAACTGAACGATATCAAATTTTGCATGGCCAGTAGAAGTGAAGAAGCAATAATATGTATTTATTGTATGGAAACATCTGGACTATGTCAGTTATTCATACGTTATTACTACCTATTTTAAAACAAAGCCCTCTGTCACGTCTGTATGTCCAAGATAAACTAAAAAACAACTGAACAGTTCTTCATGCGGTTTTCACAAATGGATAAAGTGATTCATGCGGTTAGGTATATAATTTGTCAAGGTTTCTTGAAGTTATACTTCTTTTGGCGCGTTAGGGAAAAATGATGAGAGTAAATTTTTACGATGCGCGCGCACACCGTCACGAAAAACCGACAACCTGAAATTAGCTATAGTCAATATTTTGTTTCTTTTGTATTTATTGTTTGTATTTCTTAGTATTAAAACTTTCAATGTATTAAATACCTTTTCTCTATTGTTAGTGTCGTTTTTTCAACAAACGTAGAATAAGGCGAAAGATAAAATTTATGAAAAGATTTTTATCTTGTTACGCCAAAGAAGTATAACTTCTAACACGTGTACATAAGTACACACACACATTTTTTTTTCATTCTCAGGACAGGACAACGTCGGACAATTTGCATTATCATTTTCGTGTTATGTTTGTAATCCTCAAGGTTTGTATGATAGAAAATATTGGAGAAATTGTAAGGGAAAGTATTAAACTTTGGTTTATAAAATGTTGACAGAATCATGTTCAGTTCGCATTGTAAAGATTTCATCTCATTTTCATCGCTAGTACACACGTGTGAAAACGGGACGGGATGCCAGTTTTTTAAAGTATTAACATATATTTCGTCACTGGCAGAATGAATACGTTGGGTGTAGTAGTTATAAAGGTATGACGTCACTAATAAATGGCGTCCTCCTTATCATTTAATCGATCAGTCAATCAAAACCAATTAAATATGAACGATAAAAGCGTTTACCTTAATCAATTGCTTTACAATAACATAGCTTATGCATTATAATAACACATGTGATATCTATATTAGTACAGATTATATTATAAAGACTTAAAGTTTGTGAGTTTGTGACGTTTTAATCTCAGAAACTAGCGGTCCGATTTTTTTTTTTTTGTTGGCAACCAACCTTTTAGATTATTACTGCCGTTGTCGAGTAGTTAATAGCATTACAAGTTCTTCTTCCATTCCATTTTTGGCAACCAGTCTTCTAGTAGACTATTACTGCCATTGTCAAGTGAGTATCGATATTACAAGTTTAATTTCAATGAACTAACAAGATGGTGGCCATCTTGTTAGAACTTTCCATGGAGTTTTTGTGGCATCTCAGTATTCATGCTCCGTGGTGTTATTTTCCATACACTTCACTTATGCACAACAAACAAACTATATTACATAAAACATCACCAATTTTACACAATATAGAGTCAAGTAACACAAGATTATGAATAAAAAATAAAACCCACTACATGACAGACCAATCTCCTGGTCCGACTTGAAAAGTTCTTTCAGTGTTATATAGCTCATTTATCGAGGAAGGTTATAGGTTATATATTGTCACGCTAAGACCAATAGGAGCGGAGCAGCAATGAAGAATGTTTCAAAATCATTGTTTTTCCCTACTGAGAGCATTCGCTGCGAGCTAGCGTTAGCACAAAGTAACTATTCCACACGAACGAAGTCGCGGGCAAAGGTTAGTAATTTATAAAAACGTTGAAATTGGCCAAAATATAACGGCAAGTGTCAAGTGGGAGTTTTTGGCGCGATCTTGGTCTGTCATGTAGTGGCTTTTATATTATATTCATAATCTTGTGTTATTTAACTCTATATTTTGTATTATTGGTGTCATTTTACGGAATATACGTAAAACTAGCGGTCCCGGCGGACGTTGTCCTGCCTTAATAATAAAAAAAATATTAAATTTCAACCGCAGCGCCACTTACCGGGTCCAATTGTGAATCTAAACCATTCTCGGATCGACTCGAACACGCACAGAAAATTTCATCAAAATCGGTCCAACCGTTTATGAGGAATTCAGTGACATACACACGTACAGAAGAAATTTATATATATAAGATTACGCACATCCACATGTACAAGTGGATGGGAAATAATACCATGGAACATGAACATGGAGATGCCAGAAAAACTCCCTAGAGAGTTCTAACAAGGGGGCCGCCATCTTGTTAGAACATTGAAATTATCGCAAATCTCTTGTAATATAATTACCTTCTCAACAATGGCAGTAATAATCTAAAAGATTGATTACAAAAAATAAAAAGAATTACACAAAGATATGGTTCGTCATTTATTAAGACAGAAACGAAGTCGGGAACAGCCGCTAGTGATAAATATTCCACAATTATTCCAATCAGTTAGTTATTCCATTTGGAAAATTCCATTAAAGCATTGTACAAATAGAACGGACACAACATCCGCTTTAATAGGGACGCTTTTAGTAACGGAACCCTAAAAAACAAATAAAATCAATGAAAGAAAAACTAGTTCTCGATATTTATCGTATTACCGCTATAAAGCGTTTGACCCCCATACACAAGTATAACGACCTGACTTCGTTCGTTATTTACTGTTATTAGAATAACAATTAAGTACCAGGCGAACATAAATTGAGAACATGTTTTGATTAAAGAATATTATTCTTAATGGAGATTGTTTAATATCGACGGAATGTATTTTATTGTTTATATATATCTGTGTGAACCTTGTAAATGGCCATATTTATCTTATTACTTATATTATATTGATAAATTTTGTTAGCTTACAGTTCAGCCTGTATCTTAAAAATAAAATACAAAAAAAAATTGTATACGCTTATATTAAATAATAACTAGTGACCGCCCGAGATTTTGTTCGCGTAAATGTATAATATAGTGTTCGCTTAATTTTCTACTAATCCCAATACGAAAATCTCTCAACGAACAACTATACTTATATCCAGGAAGGGAAAAATATCCAGTTGAAAGCAAAATCCGTTTTCTACGCCTAATTCCGTCTTTAAAAATAAAAATAAAATAAAGATAATATACGCGTAAAGGAGAACAAATTTCTCGAAATATTCGTTCTTAGAACTCCGGATGCTGTTTTCAGAGGTAAACCTCAAAGGGAGATTTCGTTTCGAAATAGGATTCTGTACACTACATGACAAAATTTACCTTATGCGATAGGTTTTAAGGTGCAATTTCAGAACAGTCTCCTTTTAGAAATACATATTTTGACGTAAAAAATGTTTTCGTCTGAATTTTCTTACATCCACTAACTATTTTAGTTCCTCACTAAAATTATATGATTTTACTAAGAATAGAACGTCGATGTTTATAGTTAACAACCTCTTTGTTCTTAAAATACAAATTGCCGTAATGAAACCTCTTTGGTTCCATGAAAGTAGAATAAAAAGAGGAAACACATAATTATATATTAGTGTTCTACGGAATAAGATTGTGGCGGGAACTTAACCTTTTATGTAGTGGTTTTTATTTATCAATTTGTGTTAGTTAACCGTGTATTGTGTAATATTTACGTAATATGGGAAATATTTAAATTAAACGGAACATAAATTTTTACGTGATAGAATAACTCTTTGAAAACTTTTAAGTGGAGATCGCCATTTTGTAAAAGTCAAGGCTTTTGACAATGGCAATAGTAAACAATATTAAAGGGTTAGGTACCAAAGTTGGATGAAGAAGAATAGTTTTATATAATCTGTGATCGAGTTTGTTAGTTTATTTTCGTATACATAATATACCATGTAAGTAATTTTTATATTTATTTTTACTTTGGTAACCAAAACTCTTAGTTAATTTAAGGTATTGTTCGTGCAATTATTATAAAGAATTTTTAAGTTATACTACTTTTGGCGCATTAGGGAAATATGATGAGAGTAAATTTTTACGATGCGCGTGCACCGGCACGAACCCTGGAGTTAGCTATTCTTTCTATTTGTTCTAGTTCTTTGACGCAAGCCGCGCTAGCGCAATACGGCAGGTCATACATACGTTGGCCGGGGGGCCCATCTCCACATTGGACAGGTCCAGCGGACGAGGGGGGCAGCCGGTGTGTACCCGGTCTGTCCCTCTATAGGTAGGAGCCCGGCGGCCACCTTCCGCTGGGCGGACCGTGGGGGCGGCTCTACAAGGTTGATTAGCTTGAACGATCCCTTGTCGCCCCCACAAAACGGTTTGTCGGTACACCGTGGGGTTTTAGTCTGTCCGAGTCGGACATAACCCACCCTCTCCCTCGGGAGGGTGGCGTATCCATAAGGGATTTCCCCACGTTAAAAAAAACAGCGCCTAAAACAGATTCCACTTCAAAAAAGTAATAATACAAAACGGAATATGTAATATATTTAGTACATACTATTCAACAGAATATATATACCCAGTATCGTATTCTAATTCCACGCGTTCACAACCGGTACGTAACCAAACAGACCGGTAGGTAACCGATTTAATGCAGACGAAGTTGCACGGGTCATGTAGTAATGTTTAATCTATACTAATATTATAAAGAGGTAAAGTTTGTGTGTTCACCAGATTAGGCCCCCCTCGGAAGTGGCTCAAGCCTAGGTCCGTTCCCTCGGCGTGGAGCCCTTGAGTACGCTGCTCGCGCGATACACTCACACAAAAGCTTACATCACTGCGACAACATTACACATATCACCTCCACACGCGTGCACGCATACACGCTTACACGTGCAAGTGGAGGGGTTTTATTTTTTTCCCTTATCAAACTGAAATAGTTTAGAAAATTATCCGATACGAAATATATATAAGAGTTGTTGTGCACCCTTGAGCTAGTTGTCAAATAAAATCGGCTGAGTGCCTTAAGCGCTCGCCTTAGTAGTCCGGTGAAGCTGTTAAGACCTTGCTAAGTCAATAGCGTTGTCAGTTCGAAAAAAAATAAAATAAGCAAGGTAAAGTTTGTGAGTTTGTGAATTTGTGAGTTTGTGACGTTGTAGTGGGTAATCTCAGGAACTAGTGGTCCGATTTGACTTCTACCGCGTATGAACGATACACAATTTTCTTTCGTGACCGATACGCTGCGATGTGGTTTTATTTTTCTACGCAGAGAACATTCAAAACAAGATGGCCGCCGCGTAATGTATTTTAATAGTACGCAAATTAATCATTTTGGAGTATTTCAAATAACGTATATAGTCTGGAATCGAGCCAAAGAGTTTTATACACGGATCGTTCAAGGACGTTATTATTATTTTTTTGTGTTTCAATCTACGATTTACCAACACTGGTGACGTTTTGGCGGCAATATATAAAGATGTCGTGGCGCTTGTTTATTTTATGTTTTTATGTAAATTATAAATTATTATTAAAGTGAAAACTTCTTTTGGCAGGAGATATGACATATTAGTAAACATGACAGATCGTATTCCTCTTGCGCGATTTGTGTCATACTAGCGACGCTTAGTATAGCGGCCTGTGTATATCTAATACTAGCCTCTACCAGCGACTTCGTTCGCGTGGAATGTTGCTTTGAGCTAACGCTAATACGCAGCGGAAGAAAAATATCTCCGATTTTGCAACATTCTTCTTTGCTGCTCCGCTCCTATTGGTCTTAGCGTGATGATATATAGCCTATAACCTTCCCCGATAAATGAGCTATATAACACTGAAAGAATTTTCTAAATCGGACCAGTAGTTCCTGAGATTTTTTTTTTCATGTCATAGGTGGCAAACGTACAGGTGGGTCACCTGATGTTAAGTGATCACCACCGTCCATGGACACTAACAATACCAGTGGAGTCGCATGTGCGTTGCCAGCCTTTGGGGTAAGGGTTAAAGGAGGGAGTTGGGAGAGGAGAGGGAAGGGGAGGTGGGCCTCCGGCGCTCTCACTGACCGAACGAAACGCAACAATGCAAGCACTGTTACTTCACGTCAGTTTTCTATGAGAGGGTGGTACTACCCCGGGCGAGCCGACCCATTTATACTGAAACCAGTAATAGCTTCAGCGTGGCTCTACCACCATCAAAAATGTATTTGGGTAATTAGGTAATTGACATGTTACATAAAAATGGCAATATAACAAGCAAGCCAAAATCTTGAAGAACTTCGTTTTTAACCGGAATAAAAAAATGTAAGGCTAAAAGAGGCCATCAGACTTCGTAAATATATAATAATAATCATAAATACAGTGGTACAACAAAATAATCCCAAGGAGGGTTGATGTGAGGCAGGCGGCCGATCGTACAAATTAAGCCAAATCATATACCACAACATGACAAACATGTTGTACCAACCCTAGTTATATTGGGATAATGGTAAGAAGATAAGGTTTTGACTGTATTATTCACGAGTATAGACTTACGGCAATATTCAGAGCGGCTAAAAAGATCGCTCAGAATTAGACATACGCACGGGTCAAGAATAGATGTGATAGCACGGCCGTAGCAATTGGGGGTCGTTGTGGGTCATAGCCCTACCTTAAAAATACCAAAAACTAAGACCAATTATTATAATTGAATTGTTTGTTCATAGTGTGAGATAAAAACAAATGTAGCGATAAGTATCTAAACTTTTCCGAACATACCAGTTTGTGACATTTGAGGGCAGATCAATTATGGTATTTTTTTACTTCCGCCCTACCTGTAACCAATGCTGCCCTACCTCAAATTCGACTCTAGCTACAGCCCTGAGTGATACGCCGTTAACTTCATTTTCGATCAGCGGTCGTCTTGTTAATTAGTGATGTGCCGTTTACGATATTTTTATATCGATAATTTTCGTTGAACGAATGTGAGCTTTAATATTTAATTCATTTATTTATTCGAAACTAGCTGAATCTCGCGACATCGCCTACGTCGCTTATTATATCAATTGTTTTGTTATCTCAAAGGGATTAGGCAGCTTTTTCGACGAAAGCTCCCAGACAACTTGACAATTTAAACATTTATCGTTATATTTCAATCAATATACAAAAGCTCTTCTTTGGGAATCACTATGTTTACTAACGTAAACCGCATGAAAAAGCGCTAAGTAGTTTTTGTCGCGAACAGACAGACAAACGCGACGGAAGACTTTGTTACACTAGCGGACACGGCGGACGTTGTCTCGCCTTGATAATAAAAATGGTTCACTTTTGCATAATGTTAAGTGATCACCACCGTCCATAGACACTAACAACACCAGGAGAGTTGAAAGTGCATTGCCAGCCTGTGTTTGAAGGAAGGGGAGAGGAGGTGGTCCTCCGGCTAATTCTATACAATATATAGGATTAAAAGTATACTCTCGAGCTTGCGTTTGCTCAGTGTATCTTTTTTGTGAGCGACTAGCCGTGCTATTCTTGCTTTCTAAAAATGTGCCTTGTTTTATAGGCTTGCGTTTCATAAATCTTTGCTCGTCTCTTACAAGGCAAGTTATTAGATAATATTCCGTGTTTGCCGCGCCTAAGGAGTGAAAGAGCCGCATGTACATTCTGACACGCCCAAGCCAACCTCACCTGCACGTGGTGTACCCTGCTGAGTAACGAAAGAGGCAATGGCGAAAGCGGGATGGCTCTACCATCATTACAGCATGACTGGCTCGCAACCACCATGTATATGGCGAAAAAGCCCGTCATAGTAATTCGCTTCTGCGAGTCGCGTTTCGGGATCAGCCTGTGCATATCCAGCTTTTCGCAGGCCGGCATGACAGGATACTGTGGCATGGATAGTGTGTGGTCACCATTGTTTTTGAATTGTACTGTGCTTACCATCAGGCATAGAGCAGTCATTTTGTCGTGCTACAATAAAAGGGGAGTTAAATAGAATGATTCTTAAGATTTTGCTGATGGGTAATTCCATCGTGTACTCAGCCAGTACTCATATATCCATTTACACATACTTCAAGTGGTATAAATTTTATGTTAGACTAGCTGTGCCCGCGACTTCGCCTGCGTGGAGGTTTATGTAAAAACAGTGATTAATAAAGTCATCTGAATGTATTAAGTCCTGTCTACTTTTCTCTCGTTCTTACGCCGCGTCGTCATTAAAACTACAATAACTTTTGATAGATTGCACCGATTTCAATGAAACAAACACTAAGTTACTCCCGAGGATATGCTTTACGATTGCCTTGGTTTTATCGTGAACCCCGTACTTTAACATTGATGCGTATTCATATAAACAGACAGACAAACAGACATTTCTTAAAATGATTGGAATGTATTCTTATTACTTATTCCTAGGCACCTGTAACTATTTTTTTCTGAACTGTTTGAACAGACACTGAACTGAAACTGTGAACGATTTTCATGCCGTTTTCACCAGTGGTTAAAAGTGATTCATGAGGCACGTTTTGGTATATAATTTGTCAAGGATTTATATTTAATCAGGGCGGGACAACGTCTGCCATGCCCGCTAGTTATATATAAATTTCTTCTGTACGTGTGTATGCTACTGAACTCCTCCTAAACGGCTGGACCGGTTTTGATGAAATTTTAGGTGCGTATTCCAATGGATCCGAGATTGGTTAAGATTCAATTGGACCCGGTAGGTGGCGCTGCGGTTGAATTTTAGATTATTTTTTTTATAGTAGCACGGCAAAATGACTGCACTGTGCCTGATGGTAAGCACAGAACAATCCAAAAACAACAGCGACCACCGAGTGATATACTATCCATCGCCGGTCGCCGCTGTCATGCCGGCCTGCGAAAAGCTGGATATGCACAGGCTGATCCCGAAACGCGACTCGCAAAAGCGAATCACTATGACGGGCTTTTTCGCCATATACATGGTGGTTGCGACCCAGTCAGGCTGTAAAACCCTACCACCCCGCAGTAAAACCCTACCACCCCCCAATTTTATTACCAAGGCATGGCAACGTCCGCCCGGCTCGCTAGTTATATGTATAAATTTATTGTCATTATAGAAAATAGTCACATGTCACTCAATATATGAAGGGTAGTAAACAATACTAAATCTAAAACACGTCAGAAGCCATCCCCACGTGTTGTTCCGCGCGTATATTTTACTATTAAAACGTATGCGTTATAAAGTAAGGTTTTATAAATAGTCCAATAAAATTGGCACTGAATTAAAATCGATTACTATCTTTCAGTTGTACTGACAAAGCGTGGAGTGATTTCTTGTTGCGCAATGACGATGTATAGAAATCATTTTTCTTTGTATACAGTAGTCCTTTAAAAAGCTCTGCCAAATGACCTTAGCTGTTGAGTTACAGGTTATTTACTGATCATAACATGAACAAATATCAAGTTTTTTGTCTTTTATTACTGACGAACTGTTCCGGAATCACCATCGATCTCTAAGAGTGGGCTACAGGGCCAAAGGCTTCTTATCTAAGGAAGCTAGGTACATAATGACCCCGAGCCGAACCTGAGGAGATGGGTCGGGGGACCAATCTCCTCATTGCCCAGGTGAGGCTGACGAGGGGAGACGACTGGTTGTGTACCCAGTAGTCTCTCTATAGTAGGACGAAGCCTGGCGTTTACTCGCCAGGCTACCGCAGGGGCGGTTTCTCAGGTAGACAGCAGGTTCGATCCCTGGCCGCCCCTACCATGCGGCGGACGGTACACCGTGGGGTTTTAGTCCGTGCGAGTCGGACATAACCCACTCTCTCCCCCGAGAGGGTGGCGTATCCATAAAGAATTTCCCCACGTAAATAAAAAAAAAAAAGGTACATAATCACCATGCTACCCGACGACGTATTAGCGGTTTCAAACCCTGAGAAATCCACAGTTCTATATTTTGCCGTTCATATGGTTTTTCGTTTTTTGAAGTTATACTTCTTTGGCGCGTTAGCGAAAAAT
This sequence comes from Antheraea pernyi, assembly GCA_015888305.1. NCBI lineage: Eukaryota > Metazoa > Arthropoda > Insecta > Lepidoptera > Saturniidae > Antheraea > Antheraea pernyi. The sequence continues at coordinate 327,681 of MU158735.1, read as the reverse complement.
CATAAGAGTAAATTTTTAAGATGCGCGCGCACACCGTCACGAAAAACCAACACCCTGAAGTTAGCTATAGTCAACATTTTGTTTCTTTGTATTTCTTTGTATTCAAACTATCAATTTATTAAATACCTTTTTTCTATTGTTAGTGTCATTTTTTCTACAAACGTAGAATAAGGCGAAAGATAAAATTTTTGAACAGATTTTTTTATCTTGTTACGCCAAAGAAGTATAACTTCTAACGCGTGTACATAAGTACACACACTTTTTTTATGATAATCATAATTTACATGTACAACATTTGAAGATCTCGAAAAATAACGGTAAATATTAGAAACGGCTTAAATTGGATTTAGCTTAATTTTAAATGTAACGAGACATATAGGAGAATGCCGTTAAACGATACATTGTAGTATATTACTGCACCTAGACAGACACTTATATGTTTTTTTTTTTTCATTGTAGCACGACAAAATTACTGCACTGTGCCTGATGGTAAGCACAGTACAATCCAAAAACAATGGCGACCTCCGAGTGACACAGTATCCATCGCCGGTCGCCACTGTCATGCCGGCCTGCGAAAGGCTGGATATGCACAGGCTGATCCCGAAACGCGACCCGCAGAAGCGAATCACTATGACGGGCTTTTTCGCCATATACATGGTGGTTGCGACCCAGTCGTGCTGTAAAACCCTACCACCCCGCTTTCGCCATTGCCTCGTTCGTTATTCAGCAGGGTGCACCGCGTGCAGGTGAGGTTGGCTTGGATGTCTCAAGTCTTCGATGTTATTCGACACCCCTTACACCCCAATACACATACACGAATAAATAAAATAATAGTGAGCGGAGTCCCTCAGCGTGGAAGAAATGAAATATCCTAATGTGGAATAGAAAATAGGAAGGGGTAGAAATTAATTTTTAGTGAAATCATATTGTTTCTTTAAGACGCACTTTATTAACATTGCTTACAATTCACAATTGATCGCATCTTTTAATTATCATTTTCGAGTAGAGAAATATCCAAATCTATAACATTTACAATGGGATTATGATAACTAAAGTAAGATACGAAATGTTTGATTATTTTTCTCGCTCTGCCTCTTTCTATTCCCCCTCCCCAGGAGCGTTGAACGTTTAACGCAACAGTGCTTTTATACCCCCTCCATGGTAGCGTTAATCGTTTAACGCAACCTCGTTGGAAGTCGCGTTAGAAGTTTCACTTCAAAAATCTCTATATATACTAGCAGGCATACAAAGTCCCAAAACACATTACCGATTTGCCTGATAGTGAGTTCAAGAACCATGTCAAGCGGGTTTTAATATCTAAAGGCTATTATAGGGTGGATCAATACGTGAATGATTGTGACGTCTGGAAATGACGCCCCTCTCTGTGCATTCACTAATAACGAATGTGAATATTTATATTACTATAGAAATATATGACATGAAAAAATAAACCAGATCGAGTTTCTTGCCGGTTCTTCTCGATGACTGGGCTGTTTTCCGAACCGGTAGTAGCTTTGACGTTCATAAGCGTCTTCTCAGGGCCTAAACTGAATAAAGGATATTTTGATTTGATTTTGATTTGAGGCCGCGCGGACGTTGTCCTGCCTTGATAATAAAAAAAAATTATCAACCGCAGCGCCACATACAGGGTCCAATTGTGAATCTTAACCATTCTCGGATCAAATTAAAGTAAGACACGAAATGTTTGAGTTCTATTTTTTCAATACTTCTTGCAAAAACTGCAACAAGGAATATTGGACGCTACTTGTTGCTAACGCTCGCGCTGGCCTGTAACAGGTGTACTACACGCATGCGTTCGAATGCCACGCCTTCACTCTCGCTCTGTCTCTTTCTATTCCCCCTTAGCGTTAGACGTTTAACGCAACCTTGTTGGAAGTCGCATTAGAAGTTTCACTTCAATAGCTACCTTGTTTAACAAGTAACAAAAAAGTTTCCATAACGTGCCATAAGAAGCTTTATTTCAGAAGTAAGTCGATGATGTAGATAAGCATTCAAAGACAAACATGGCAGAGTCACACCGGCTAGAACAACTTAAACAATCTTTATTGGAATTCGTCCAATACACCACGAGTGTATCGTAAGATTTTATTTACATAACTACGTATAATATAGTGTAAACAATCGACTATCGCCATATAGAGCATCGATATGTGACGCGTGACGTAGCGACATCACTAATGCACTTTCCCCGCGCACGTGTCTATTCTTAGCGTATGCCAGTGACCTTTGCATGAGTTCGTTTTCGTTGCTCTGTTTATTATTTCGCCCCGTAAATGGTTAATTATAAACTTGAACACATTTTAAAGCATGTGTTATATTTAGCTTACATACGGTTTCGATCACAAAGCGACAGCGTGTAACCTAAACAGACTTTAATAGTAGCATGATATTTTGTATAAATGTTATCTAATACATACTTAGAAAATCGAATATTCCTTTTTGACGTGATAACGTTTTATGGGTCGATGAACGTCGGCTGCACGCACGAAAAAGCATGACTCATTGTCAAATTAAAAAAAATTGTGGTGGCCTAGTGGATTGACCGGTGGAATGTTATTTCGATGTCCACAGGTTCGAACCCCGGCGTGTACCAACGAAATTTTTAAGAATCCGCGTATCATATATATTAATACGTGAAGCCCAAACTTTGTAGCCCTTTTTAACGGAATTGCGCGAATGAATGAACGTGAAATTTGGCATAGTTAAAATTTATATGGAGGAGAAGTGGAGAAAGCTATTTATTTTATATAAAATGCATTAGAAGTACATTAAATTAATTAAAATATGCATTACTTACACTACTGCTTCAATTTTACACAACATATACACACATGTAAATAAAACAGACATTTTGAGATCTGTCAATAAAGGACTTCAAAAAAGGTTGTGAAGGAGGTTGCTATGCTCGACTGTATGTATTATTTTACTCTTACGTTCCAATAACCCTTTTTCATTCTTCATTCAACAATAATATTATAACATATAACTATTATTATAATATTAATCCCTTTAAAAAATCAATGAACTATGGTCGAATGTCGACCACTGGGTGCCCACTAGTATTTACTAATTGGTAACAGTATCGGCTGACGGTGAAGGGGAACGTCGTGAGGAAACCCGAACCTGAGAAATGTTCCTGTAGTACTACTTACTGTATGTGGGAAAAATATAGAACTGGATTTCTCAGAATTTGAAATCGCCAATACGTCGTGGGCTGGCGTGGTGATTACGCCCATACCTTCCTTCGGGAAGAGGCTTATGGGCCTGCAGTGGGTCTTTTACAGGCTAATGATGATTATGATTACCACGTTTTTGAAGGTGGTAGAACCACGCTGTAGCTATTACTAGTTTCAGCATGAATGGGTCGGCTCGTCCAGGGTAGTACCGTCATCTCACAGAAAACCGACGTGAAGTAACAGTGCTTGCATTGGTGCATTGTGTTCGGTCAGTGAGAGCGCCGGAGGCCCACTTCCCCTCCCCTCTCCTCCTCTCCCCATCCCTCCCCTAATCCCATCCCCCCAAAGGGTGGTAACGCACTTGCGACTCCTCTGCTGTTGTTGTTGTTATGGTCATGGACGGTGGTGATCAACCGCCTGTCACACGCGATTGAAGTAAAACTTTTTAAATATGTTGTCAATAAACAGTTTATAAAAAAGTCAATCAAAAAATTTTGAAAAAATGTATATATATAAAACTGAATAATAATAAAAATCATACAATACAATTAATGATGTATATATGGACGTGCGACCGTGCTGCCATCTGGTTTCAATGTAAGTAAGTAACAACTTAAATCAAAGCTTCATTATCTGTAGTGCCATCTATCAGCGAATTCGGAACTTAAATAACATAGGAAATATTATTAGCAACTCTTTGTTATAAAGTAAATAAAATATAGAAATATACGAACAGATTACTATGATAAATAACTAATTAAATTAATTATGATTTAATAGAAGTTTTGGTTACGTTTAATTATTATCTAACCGGATGGTAAAGAAACGTGACGCCATTTTGTTGTAACGCACTTCCGTTGCAATGTCGTCCAGTTACCTCCTAGTCGTGCCTAAAGAAGTTTTACTTTAAAAAAATATTATTGTATACAACAAAAAAGCTTACTGAGAGTTAGTTATCTTTAGGAGATAGATAAATACTATGAAGAACTTTTATGTAGTCCATTTTAAAATACACAATTCCGTGCTACGCTATTTTGATGTATCATATAAGGTTTGGCCAATGTCAATAATGTAAGTAGTAACAGTAATAATATTCGTCCAATAGGACAGGCGAAGGAATTAATTTATACTGCCAATTTTGAAGTTGTCAAAATAGGTAGTTCTTATGTATTCTTACGCACTGCGGGCGACGTCACGGTTAACAGCTAGTATAAACTAAAATTGCTTCAATTACTTTTTATGATGTCCGCTATCCGCCAGGGAAAGTCCCGTAAAAACGGTCGAACGATCGTAGATAGCACTGCAGGCGAAGCCACGGTTAACATCTAGTCTAAATTAAAATTACTTAAATTACTTTTTATAAAGTCAGTGACAATCCCGTGGAAATCGACCCAACCGTTTTGAAGATAGCATGGCAGACGAAGCCGCGGTTAACAGATAATCTAATTTAAAGTAGTAACGCGCTGTAATTTTTTCTATATGCCAGTGAAATTCCCGTCAAAATCGGTTCAGCCGTTTCGAAGATTACCCGGAACAAACAGACAGACAAAAATTTTAACAATTGCATTTTTGTTATCAGAAGCGTGTATACCCAATCATTAAAAATTTTTTATTCTGATATTACATACAGACACTTCATTTTTATTATATGTATAGATATAGATAATAAACTAGGGGGCCCGGCAGACGTTATCCCGCCCTGATTAAATATAAATCCTTGAAAAATTATACACCAAAACGTTCCTCGTGAATGACTTTGTCCACTGGTGTAAACCGCATGAAAATCCGTTGCGTAGTTTTTGAGTTTATCGCGAACAGACAGACAGAAGCGGTAGGGGACTTTATTTTATACGATGTAATGAGGATTAATTATAATTTTGCATTACATAATTTGTTATTGTTGAATTTCTTCAAATTTTGTTATATATAAATAAAAAAATAAAATAGTATTTGTTAAATAATTTGTGATACTCACAGTCCGTTGACCAGTGCATCATAAGGTCTACATTCGTTTGTATAGAGCTAAATTATGTAATTCCATATTGAATAGATATTGAAACTATCACTGGAGAGTCATTATCGTTAGAAAAGTGTGTAAAATCGTCAATTTATAATTAGTTCTGGCAAACGTTCAACATTACTCAACTTTAAAAAAAAAAGACGAGTCGACCTTCTGGATAATATGTGCATAAAAAAATATGTTTTCGCTGTCACGTTTTGTTCCCTTTACCTAGTAAACCGTGCAAAAATGTATTTATATCCTCTCGCTGTTCATGGGATCCTAGTACTTTTGTAATATATTGTAAAGTGTTTTTATTTGTTATCTATTTATCATCCCACTATTGGGCGTGGGAGTATTAATATTTAAAGTCCAATGACTTCTATTTTCACTAGACTGGTAATCTCGAAAAAAAAAAACCGGTCATAAATTTTAAGGGCTTAGTTGTTAGGTTACGTTATAGTTGGCAATACTGCTCGCATATAGACAACTGAATTTAAGAACAAATATATACATACTAGCGGGCACGGCGGACGGTGTCCCGCCCTGATAATAAAAAAAAATCCTTGAAGTTAGACATAAAATGCTATCGCTGACTTTTTTGTAGGCATTATCAAGCTCTATAACTTTTCCTTAGAACTCAATCGTATATCTCTCATCGTGAAGGCAACGTTCTACCATTTTTTCTCAGACTTGCTTTGCAAATCCGACTACCACAAAAATGTCTTTTATTTTTTCGGGTTAATATACAGCCTATGACAAATAACGTGGCTTTCTATTGATAAAGAATTTTTAAAATCGGTTTAGTAGATCCAGAGATTACCCCTTACAACGTCACAAACTCACAAACTTTACCTCTTTATAATAATAGTATAGATATAAGAATAAACTGACTGACATATATCAATGCACAGACCAAACCAAACCATTTGGTCTAGAGTCGTAGATTCCTTTTATACCGTAGTCGAGAACTAAAGAAGAATATTTGGTATTTCAACCCCTAAGGTGGTAGAGCCACGCTGAAGCTATTACTGGTTTCAGTATGAATGGGTCGGCTCGTCCGGGGTAGTACCACCCTCAAATAGAAAACCGACGCGAAGTAACAGTGCTTGCATTGTTGCGTTTCGTTCGGTCAGTGAGAGCACAGAAGGACCACCTTCCCTTCCCTTCCCATTCCCTCTATTCCCCCCAAACATAGGCTGGCAACGCACTTGCGTTTCCCCTGATGTTGCAAGTGTCTATGGACGGTGGTGAACACCTAACATCAAGTTGCCCATCTGTTAGTATGCCTCCTTTTTCCGTTTTCCTTCAATCAGTTATTGTTCTATATATCAAATAAAGAACCAACATGAAATTGCCAGTTAAAGAATAAACAATAATAAAACAAAAATAAACCAATAACGATCGAAGGTCAATGGCGTAGTCAGTTCGAAGAAAAAAAAGTCACAAACTAACAAACTTTACCTTTTTATAATATTAGTATACATACATATATGACTAAGGTTTTACATGGACTCTAAACAGTAATGGATAACATTCAACAATCTTAAAAAGTTCATCCTTAATCTATACTAATATTATAAAGAGGTAGAGTTTGTGAATTTGTGAGTTTGTGACGTTGTAAGGGGTAATCTCAGGAACTACTGGTCCGATTTGGAAAATTCTTTCAGTGTTATATAGCTCATTTATCAGGGAAGGTTATAGGCTATATATCATCACGCTAAGACCCATAGGAGCGGAGCAGCAATGAAGAATGTTGCAAAATCAAGGTATTTTTTTCCTTTTCAGAGCTTCCACTGCGTTTTAGCGCAAAATAACCATTCCACGCTTACGTATTACCGCCCAACGAAGTGGGCACGGGTCGGCTAGTAATTTTATAAAGACGAATGTGTTTGTATGTAACGTTGTTATTTCAAACCTAAACTACTATACCTAAATTGCATTAGAATTTTGCATACATTGTCAGATGTACAGAAAGGGACATAGAGTTCAGGATAAATATGTTACTCTCCAGAGTTAGATCGAATTATAAATTAGCGCAAGCGAAGCCGAGTGCAGAAGCTTACGCAGTGCTTGCATTGTTGCGTTTCGTTCGGACACTGAGAGCGCCGGAGGACCACCTCCCCTCCCTCTAACACAGGCTGGTAACGCACTTACGACTCCCCTAGTGTTGCTAGTGTCACACAGTGATGATCACTTAACATCAGGTGACACGCCTGTTTATTTGCCTCCTTTGATATATAAAAATAGGCTAGTTGTGTATTTTTTTTTCTATAATAGTTTTCATATTTTATATTATTATAATGGTTTATTATATTATTATTACTGAAAAAACTCTGAATCCATGAATCCTGAAAAAAAAACGTAAATGCAGTCCTCGGGAATAGTCTAAACTTGGCTAGTCTTCTGTTACATAAAAATGGCAATATAGCAAGCAAACCATCATCTTGAAGAACTTCGTTTTTAACCAGAACGGTGGTGCCTCTCGAGCAGAAACTATAATAGCTAACCAAAGCTAAAGCCTATAGAAAAATTGTAAGGCTAAAAGATCAGACTTCTGAACTATATAATAATAATCGTAAAAACAGTGCTACAACAAAATAATCCCAAGGAGGGTTGATATCAGGCAGGCGGCCGATCGTGCACAGGTCCGGCGGACGAGGGGGGGCAGCCGGTGTGTACCCGGTCTGTCCCTCTATAGGTGGGAGCCCGGCGGTCACCTTCCGGCTCTACAAGGTTGATTAGCTTGCACGATCCCTTGCCGCCCCCACAAAACGGTCTGTCGGTACACCGTGGGGTTTTAGTCCGTGCGACTCGGACATAACCCACCCTCTCCCCCGGGAGGGTGGCGTATCCATAAGGGATTTCCCCACGTTAAAAAAAAAAAAGGCGGCCGGTCGTAAAAATTAAGCCAAATCATATACCACTGCATGACAAACATGTTGTACCGACCCTACTTATGTGGGATAAGGGTAAGAAGAAGAAGAAGGCTAGTTGTGTATATATAATTGTTTGACGTTAAGGTAATTGGCAACAGACATGACAACCGCTTTTTTACTGCGGAAATACTATTCTATGACCGCTTTTTTACTACGGAAATACTATTCTTATGAATCATTAATATCTCTGCCAAATAGTGAAAGTTTTCTATAACTGACAAGTAATTGCAGTCCTCAACGAACTTTTTGACCGCTTTAAATAAAGCCGCGCATAATGAAAAAAAAATAGGTATAAATACGTATCAACATTACATAGTATAAAACAAAGTCCCTCACCGCGTCTGTCTGTCTGTCTGTCTATTCGCGATAAACTCAAAAACTACTGAACGGATTTTCATGCGGTTTTCACCAGTGGATAGAGGGATTAATGAGGAGGGTTTTAGTATATAATTTGTTTTTTTTTATAGTCAGGGCGGGACAGCGTCTGCCGGGCCCGCTAGTCTATACATATAATAAGAATGTAAATGTAACGATTGTATGTAATGATTTTCGTGAAAAAAAAATGTTGCAGGTGTCTAAGAATAAGTAATAGAATATATTTCAATCATGTCTTTCAAATGTCTGTCTGTTTGAATCAACACGTATCCCTGCTAAACCACTAAGTTCACAATAAATGACTTTGATGCGACTCCCACAGTTCGTTAGGGGGAGTAACACCTATTTCCCCTTGAGAGGTCCATCATCTTGACCCCTCAGACTGCAGTTTGGGTCCCTTAGGGACAACACCTGTTGGAGGAGCAGATGTAGTTTCGATTAGAGAGTCCCTGCTCCTCCGGCCAAAAGGTGTAAGAAGGTACCATGGGGTTTTAGTCCGTGCGACTCGGGCATATCCATCCTCTGCTGCCCGGCGAGATGGATATCCGATAGGGATTCCTCTATGGAGGAAAAAAAAAGGTTCACAATAAAACCACATTAAGGAAATCATAAAGCATATTTTCGAGAATAATTTACTCTTAGATGCATTAATTAATTATTGTATTATTGTAGTTTTAATAAGGACGCGGCGTAAGTACGAGAGAAAAATAGACAAGTAAATGGACTTAATACATTCAGATGACATTATTAATCACTGTTTTTTAATTAAGTTTTTTATAGTAGCACGGCAAAATGCACTATGCCTGATGGTAAGCACAGTACAGTCCAAAAACAATGGCGACCACCGAGTGACACGCTATCCATCGCCGGTCGCCGCTGTCATGCCTGCAAAAAGCTGGATATGCACAGGCTGATCCCGAAACGCGACCCGCAGAAGCGAATCACTATGACGGGCTTTTTCGCCATATACATGGTGGTTGCGACCCAGTCAGGCTGTGAAACCCTACCACCCCGCTTTCGCCATTGCCTCGTTCGTTATTCAGCAGGGTGCACCGCGTGCAAGTGAGGTTGGTTTGGGTGTCTCAAGTCTTATGATGTTATTCGACACCCCTTACACCCCAACGTTTCCACGCGGACGAATTCGCAGGCACAGTTAGTTACTAGTTAAGAACCACAAGTTAAGATTTAAATAAATTCTATAGAAATTAAAACATTTGACACTGGCTAATATTAATCCGTTGGCGCGCCATTTAAAGAAAAAGAAGTAACATATCGGGTTGATTTTTGAAATCCAGTGTGAAAAGCTACAGACATATGTGCAGATTCTGTTTAAAATATCGGAGATTTTTACGAATTTTAATACCAGTCCATAAAGATTTTATTATCGACCGGCGTTTCATATACACCGCATCGTAAAGTTATTATGGTTTATGGATTGTGTAGATTTTTTTTGCCTATACCAACCTTTTTTTGCGAACTGACTACGCTATTGACCTAGCAAGGTCTTAACAGCTTCACCGGACTACTAAGGCGAGCGCTTAAGGCACACAGCTGCCCGGCTCGACTTGGGATGTTGCCCCATACATGCAATTCGCGACCTATCACTAACCTAAGCTAACTATTCATACATATATGAGTTATTGAAACATATATGTGTACCAAGCATACATACCTCAACAACGCTTATATGTATTTTGTGTCGGATAATTTGTCTAAACTATTTCAGTTCGATAAGGGAAAAATACAACCCTTCCACTTGCATGTGTAAGCGTGTATGCGTGCACGTGTGTGGAGGTGATATGTGTAATGTTGTCGCAGTGATGTAAGATTTTGTGTCACCGTATCGCGCGAGGTATGCGACTTAAGTAGGAGGGATAAATAGATCAGTAATTAGACTTAATATATTTATATGTGTAGGAGTTTCGGGCTCACTACTATAAGATTCTAGACTGACACGGACAGCGTAAAGTAGACTATTTATTTATATGATCAAATAAGGTATTTATATGAAGATGTGATTGTTCATTTGTTTGAAGGACGAATGACTTTCTATTTACAATATCATTACATAGTATAAAACAAAGTCCCCTACCGTGTCTGTCTGTCTGTCTGTTCGCGATAAACTCAAAAACTACCGAACGGATTTTCATGCGGTTTTCAGCAGTGGATAGGGTGATTCATAATTTGTCAAGGATTTTTGTATAATCAAGGCGGGACAACGCCTGCCGGGCCCGCTAGTATTATAAAAGTTTCAGCCAGCCTGCCAAAGAGGATGACATTCTCGGTAGCTACAAATGATTTTATTAGACATTGTTTTTTATTTGTTTTTTAATATATCAATAGCAGGCAAACGTACAGGGTCACCTGATGTTAAGTGATCACCGCCGTCCATAGACACTAGCAACATCAGGGGAGTCGAAAGTGCGTTACCAGCCTGTGTATGAGGGTGGGGATAAGGATATAAAAGGGAGAAGGGAGGTGGGCTCAAGGGCTTCACGCCGAGGGAACGGACCTAGGTTTGAGCCGCTGCCGAGGCTGATATAAACTCCAATATCCGGTCGTCAACAGATTTGTATGGAAACTTGTGGTGAATTTATTTATACGTATTGAGTAAATATTATCGTTGCTGTTCGAGGAAAATGCGCTATGGAGTTGAAATTCTTAGAAGTGATAAAATTGTTTTCTTTTGAGGAAATAAGTACCAAGATAATATTTTTTAAGTTATACTTCTTTTGGCGCGTTAGGGTAAAACGATGAGAGTAAATTTTCACGATGCGCGCGCACACCGTCACGAAAAACCGACACCCTGAAGTTAGCTATAGTCAACATGTTGTATCTTTGTATTTGTTGTTTGTATGTCTTTGTATTAAAACTTTCAATGTATTAAATACCTTTTTTCTATTGTTGGTGTCGTTTTTTTTCTACAAACGCAGAATAAGGGGAAAGATAACATTTTTCAAAGATTTTTATCTTGTTACGCCAAAGAAGTATAACTTCTAACGCGTGTACATAAGTACACACACTTTCTTTTTATGTTTTTACTTTTGGCAACCAATGTTTTAGATTATTACTGCCACTGTCGAGTAGTTAGTAATATTACAAGAATATTACAAGATTAGAACCTTGTTAGAACTTTCCAGGGAATTTTTACAGCATCTCAGTATACATACTCCGTTCTTATTTTCCGTCCACTTCACTTATGCACAATAACCGAAGTATATTACGTAAATGCCACAAATATTATTATCTTTTGAGTGCCTTAAGCGCTCGTCTCAGTAGTACGGTGAAGCTGTTAAGAAATTGCTAGGTCAAAACGTAGTCGATTCGAGAGAAAAAAAAGAATTATTACAAACTTAACAGGAGGTTATGAATCTATACTAACATGTAGCCCGGTGAAGCTGTTAAGACCTTATGGGTCAATAGTGTAGTCAGTTCGAAAAAAAAAAAAAAACTATGCTAACATTATGAAGCTGAAGAGTTTGTTTATTTTAACGCGCTAATCTCAGGAACTACTTTTTTTTTTTTCTCGAACTGACTACGCTATTGACCCAGCAAGGTCTTAACAGCTTCACCGGACTACTAAGGCGAGCGCTTAAGGCACTCAGCCGATTTTATTTTGACAACTAGCTCAAGGGTGCGCGGCACACCTCGGCTTTGGCTGTTGCCTGATACATGCAATTCACGA
>MU158735.1:233751-315382 GCA_015888305.1 Antheraea pernyi | reverse complement strand
ATTTTCTAAACTATTTCAGTTTGATAAGGGAAAAAATAAAACCCTTCCGCTTGCATGTGTAAGCGTGTATGCGTGCACGTGTGTGGAGGTGATATGTGTAATGTTGTCGCAGTGATGTAAGATTTTGTGTCACTGTATCGCGCGAGCAGCGTACTCAAGGGCTCCACGCCGAGGGAACGGACCTAAATTCTTTCGGTGTTAGATAGCTCATATATCCATTAAGGTTATATTGTATATCATTACGCTAAGACCAATAGGAGCGGAGAACCAATGAAGAAAGTTTCATAATCGTTTTTTTTTTTGTTTGTTGATAGCTTTTGCTACGTTTTAGCGTTTGGCCAATGTAACCATTCCACGCGAACGAACTCGTGGGGAGAAGCTATCATTGCATAGTATAAATTAAAATCCCTTACCGCGTCTGTCTGTCTGTTCGCGATAAACTCAAAAACTACTGAACGGATTTGCATGCAGTTTTCACTAGTGGATAAAGTGATTCATGAGGAACGTTTTGGTATATAATTCCTCAAGGATTTATTTTTAATCAGGACGGGACAACGTCTGCCGTGCCCGCTAGTTGTATATAAATTTCTTCTGTACGTGTGTATGCTACTAAACTACTCCTAAACAGCTGGACCAATTTTGATGAAATTTTAGGTGCGTATTCCAATGGATCCGAGATTGGTTTAGATTCAATTGGACCCGGTAGAAGGCGCTGCGGTTGAATTTTAGATATATTTTTTATTACCAAGGCATGACAACGTGGTATATAATTCATCAAGGATTTATTTTTAATCAGGGTGGGACAACGTCTGCCGGGCCCGATAGTTAATATATAAGAACAATTATATGACAGACAAAGATCCCAACAAAAACTCCTAATAATAATTGTGTATTTGCAAAGATCCCATCTCTTTATATATACATTTATTCTGTGTGTATGTCACTGAACTCCTCCTAAACGGTTGGACCGATTTTGATGAAGTTGCATGTGCGTGTTCGAGTGGATCCGAGAATGGTTTAGATTCACAATTGGACCCGGTAGGTGGTGCTGTGGTTCACTTTAGGATTCTTTTTTATTATCAAGGCAGGACAACGTCCGCCGGACCCGCTAGTATATATGTTTTACTGAAACAATTTTTAACTGTACGTATAAGAGAATTATTCATAATAATATTATAAATACGAATGTTTGTTTATTTCTTATGCTTTTAACTATTAAATATCCAACTCATAGTAATGCAAAAAAATACGCTTTTCAGTAATAGGAAGAGGATTTAGGGTAATAAGTAATAGGGACATAAGTATTAAGGGACATAAAGAGGTTAAGTGAATCAGCGGGTAAAAGGTAGTTATTAATACATCAGTTAAATTCAAAATGAATAAAAAAACAAATTGAATTAATCATAAATATTAGTTTAAAAAAACTAAAAGAACACGCTTTCATAAAAAATCCATTTAAAAAACAGAAAATAAAATTTAATAAATTTGGATTAAAAATAGTGTAAATTAGAAATAAATGTATATTTTTATAAAAAGTGACAAAAAAAAAGTAATGACCTCCAGATGTCAGTATTTTTATATATTAATATTATATATTTTTAATTTTTTAGTTTAATTTTTTTAACTTTTTTTTCGGATTAATGCATTCTCATCGACCTTTGCCAGGTGTGCAAAGTTTGAATTATATCTGATCGTTCAAAGTAGGACAAAATCGAGCTCAAAGGGGTCAGTTACAAACATACATACAGGTGAAGCTAATAAAAGCGTGATTGATAAAAATAAATAAATAACATTATTATTATATCGTTATTATCTTTTACTAAATATAAACACAACTACCAGGACATCATAACATGCATAAAGTTATTTCGTTCGTTTTCTTCAGTTCGAAACAAACTGTGATTTAATAGAATGATCTTATAAAACGAGAATAATAATATTGGACAAAAGTGAAAGCACGATAGGAAAGAAATAATACAATCTATCAACAAATATTCACCAGTTGTAAAGAGGACGCCGGACCTAGCGGACATGCATCCCGAACTGTAATCAACTGTGACAGACATGTTCAGTTTCTTCAAACGGAAAACCAAGGCCGAGTCGGAAACCGCCGACCGCCCACGGAAAGAGACGAGCGACATGCCAGTAAAATTAACCTCAGTCGACGCGCGCCCTCCTCGAAACGACAACCGGACACGCAAAGATGTAGTAAACCTTCTGATACCGCAAACAGACTACCACCAGAAGACTGGAGTCGGCGCTATATTAGAAATAATGGCGGGCAAACGACGAAAGAAGAGGAAACCTTGCGCAAACACCGCACGTTCGCAATCGTGCAGAGTTAGCCCGCCCAAAGTGAACGTGCGTCGGACCGAATCGGCGAGGGATGCGGCGCCCACGTCGGCCAAAAATAACGATACGCTCGCAGACGACTCCGCCGAGTTCGTGAGGGCGCTCGTACTGCAGAAATACGCAAAACCGGACAAGCACGTGTCATTGGTGTACGTAAACGAACCGAATTTAGACGATAAACAACATGCCGAGGCATTGCTGAGAGAAATAGCGAAGAGTATAGACGAGACTGTCGATATAATAAATGAGAATAAACAAATGGGTGGAACTGATAGTAAGATAGACAGGGGCGAGGCGAACCACGAAGACATTGATAATTCGATCAGTTCATACAAAGATGAATTGAAAGGCGAATTAGAGAAATTATTGCAAGTCGACGAGGTCGAAATTAATCCTGAATCTCCGTTAACGATAAAGAAATCAAATTTGAAACCGCCAAAATCGGACACCGAGGGATGTTCCGACGATGACAGATCAGACTGCGGTAAGAAGAAAGTCACGTTCAGAAAACACATCATTTTCGATGACGGTGAACAGCAGACTGACGAAGAAGTTGACTCCTCCTTCGAATCTCTTACTTCAGGGGAAGAAGAAGAAGAATTTTTAGAAGATGTAACGGAGGACGATAACAAAACAATTATCAACGTTGTTGACGATACGGAACCAGATAAAGTCAACGGTGATGAATTAAAAAGGATTTCCAGTGATAACAGTGATAGTGGATTTTTGGACGATAGGAACGGTTGTGATGACGTAACGAGTGACGTTAAAAGTTTAGTTGAGAGTGAGAGTGAAAGTGAAGAGGAGATTATAGAAGAAATCGAGGAGATAGAAGAAGAAATCGAAGTAACAGAGTCTGAAGAGGAAAGCGACGATGATGACGAGTGAGTAACATAAATTATCTATCCTAATTATAAAGTGTTTAGGAATTAGAACGCGTTCTGTATTAATGGTGAATATTACTCGACGGTGAAGGAAAACATTGTGAGGAAACTTAAACACGTCACAATGAAGTATTACTGAATCATTACCTTTTTATATGTCACGTGTCTTTCTAATTCGACCGCCAAATATTTGGCATATTCATACTCAGATATATAAGCCCTTCTGGTATGTAAGTATACTAAATTAAAATTATTTTAGCCCTTTCATAGATTTGTCCAGAAAAACACAAAAATCATATATCTTAGTATGAACTTGCCAAATATTTGGCGCTCGAAGGAGAAAGACACGTGACATATAAAAAGTAATACATTACAAAGGGCTGAAATAATTTTGATATGATTTCTACAGGTAGATGAAGGGATTTACAGAGACTGTCTGAACTACATACCATATGCTTTTAGAAAGCCTAAGTAGTTTATATTAATATAATATTATACATATATATTAATATACATTTATAATAATAAGAAAAATATAAAGATAAACCATAATTAGTACATATAATACGTGTAGTGTCCGCGATACAACAAAATCAGTATCTTATTGATAAACAAAGAGATCAGTAAACATGTTTTCAAAGAAGATATAAAATTAAATAGAAACTTTCCCATAACAAAAAAAAAATCTCATATTTCTAAAAATTTTTTCGAACATACGACATAATTTTTCAAGCGTCAGTAACATGTTTAATTTAATTAATAACAAATGAAAACAATACGCTTTGTTGAATCCATTTCGTTTAAAAGCACAAAGAACATACAATAACATTGTACGTATGGGCTTATGCCGCGTATTTTTGACGTTTCAAGGCCGTCATATTGCGATTTGACGCACGAGCCGCGAGTTCCGATGCGTTCAACATTGAGTCATGTTTATTTTGTATTTTGTTTTCGTTGCGTTCACATAGTTACATTGTTTTTACATTCGCCTATACTTGATTATACTGTCGAATTATAATGTATATTACGTGCTAAATACGTTTTTGAAGTAATGACTTTTTTAGCCTCGTTGAGTAGTATTTTTTGGCAGAAGGTAAACTTAATATTTTCGCGTCATGACATGCTACGAAAGCATGACCGGTCGTATTGAGCTTGCGCGGCTTAGCGAAGCGTAGTATAGCGGCATGTGTACATTTAATAATTATATTAATTGGTATTGCGATTCTGCAGCCCATCATTTTTTTTTATTGTATCACGGCAAAATGACTGCACTATGCCTGATGGTTAGCATAGTACAATCCAAAAACAATGGCGACCACCGAGTGATACATTATCCATCGTCGATCGCCGTTGTCATGCCGACCTGTGAAAAGCTGGATATGCACAGGCTGATACCGAAACGCGACCCGCAGAAGCGAATCACTATGACGGGCTTTTTCGCCATATACATGGTGGTTGCAACCCAGTCGGGCTGTAAAACCCTACCACCTCGCTTTCGCCATCGCCTCGTTCGTTATTCAGCCGGGTGCATCACGTGTAGGTGAGGTCGGTTTGGGTGTCTCAAGTCTTATGATGTTATTCGACACCCCTTACACCCCTAATTGTATCATATGTTCGATTAGTTAATAAACTGTATAAAAATGTATATAATTATTGTGCGGAGTGCACAGATTATGAAATTTAAATAATTCAGACTATGATTGGTTTAAAAATTCAGCAGAGAACACAGTTATTTCACTGTTTTAACTTTTCACTTCTGTCGGCAGTCCGTATGACTGTCTCGACTTTTTTTTGTTTTTGTCAGTCAGTCTCTTTAATGATGATTTATTACAAACATTATCAATTATATAATCATTTTACGAATATCATATTATTATTTCAACTACTAAAGGACTTGATAATTTTGATGATATTTTGCTTCATTCGAATGGTTCTTTGTTACATTTAGACCAGATAGATCGCGCTGTTCCCAAGTTTTTCTTAATTTTTAAATTTCTTTTTTTCTCATGTCTTCATTACATAGTACAAAACAAAGTCCCCTGCCACGTCTCTCTGTCTGTCTGTTCGCGATAAACTCAAAAACTACTGAACAGATCTTCATACGGGTTTCACAAGTGGATAAAGTAACTCAGGAGGAATGTTTTAGTATATAAATTTGTCAAGGTTTTGTGTAGATTGGTTGAAATATAAGGATAATTGTTAGACATATCGGAAAAGGCAAACCGCCTGGGAGTTTTCATCGAAAACGCTGCCAAATCCTTTTGAGATATAGCAAAACAATGTATGCTGGTATATTCCTATTCTATAGATGTACAAAGAAGTCTGCCAGGTCATATATCTATCTATCAGGGTGGGACAACGTCCACCGGGCCCGCTAGTAAATATATGATTTCAAGTTTTAGTAACCCAAGCTTCTCGCAATATTAATTTTATTACTTTACTAGCCGACCCGTGCCCACTTCGTTGGGCGGTAATAGGCATTATCAAGATACAACTTTTCTCTACAACTCAATCATATATCTCTCATCGTTAAAGCAGCGTTCGTAAAAAACGTTTCACCATTTATTCTCCGACTCCCCAGATATTACCCTCTACAACCTCACAAACATTACCTCTTTATGATATTAGTATAGATAATATAATTAGTTAATAGCTTCTGCCCGCGACTTCGTACGCGTGGAATGGTTATTTTGCGATAAGACGCAGCGGAAGTTCTGAAAAGAAAAAAATACCCCGATTTTGCAATATTCTTCATTGCTGCTCCGATCCTATGTGTCTTAGCGTGATGATATATAGCCTATAACCTTCCCCGATATATGAGCTATATAACACTGAAAGAATTTTTAAAGTCGGACCATTAGCTCCTGAGACTACCCCTTACAACGTCACAAACTCACAAACTTTACCTCTTTATAATATTAGTATAAATAACTATTCAAACCTATAATATCAAGGCAAGGTCTACCTATCGGATCAGTTAGCATAGTTTTTTTTAATGAGAAAACAACAAAAAAGGTATATTAAAATATAATTACTGTAAAGGAATATTAAATAATGCATCTGAATGCTAAGCTACGAAAGAGATGGATGAGAGAAAATTACATGTGACAGAGATGCGAATGTTAAGGTGGATGTATGGTGTGAGTAGAATGGATAAAATGAAGAATGAGCGTATCAGATGAAGATTGAAGATAGCACCAGTGACAGAGAAGTTGAGGAGTAATAGGTTAACATGGTATGGGCATGTCATGAGGAGAGATGAAATCCATGTAACTAGACAAGTGTTGAGTATGTTTGTGGACGGATATACGAGTAGAGGAAGACCGAAGAAGGTATCAATGGGTTGTGTGAAATATGATATGTGTGTAAAAGGTGTGAATACTGAGGTGGCATCTGACATGAGAGAGTGGAAAACGTAAACATGTAGTGCCGACGCTACTTAGGTGGGATATTGGTAAGAAGATGATGATAATGAGAAATAAAAGTGTGTGTGAACTTATGTACACGCGTTAGAAGTAATACTTCTTTGGCGTAACAAGATAAAAATCTTTTCAAAAATTTTATCTTTCGCCTTATTAGAACGTTTGTAGAAAAAACGCTAACAATACAAAGGGGTATTTAATACATTGAAAGTCTTAATACAAAGAAATAAAAAGAAACAAAATGTTGACTATAGCTAACTTCAGGGTGTCGGTGTTTTGTGACGGTGTGCGCGAGCATCGTAATAACTTCAGGGTGTCTGTTTTTCATGACGGTGTGCGCGCGCATCTTAAATATTTACTCTCATCATTTTCCCCAACGCGCCAAAGGAAGTATAACTTCAAAAGGAATATTAAAAATTACACGCTATAAAAATAATTGTACATATTTATAAACTTTGTAACATGAGTTAATAAACAGACACACAGATATTTATTAAATAATAAAAAGTAGCAACCTCAAGGACTACAGTTCAATCGGAGGCCAGTTAAGAATAATAAAAGGGTATATATCGGTCTTAACTTGAAATAGTCTGCCTCAAGTACGCCGCAAGAAAGCTCTTTGTTCTGCGACAATGAATAGCCACAGTCAACAAAATATACTGTATAATCTATATCTATACATATAATAAACACGGAACAAAGAACAAAGAATGTAAATTTAATACGCCTGTTGTGCTTTTCAGATTTCTGTGATAAAAATCATGGCAAGTGACTAAGAATAAGTGATGAAAGAGGTTTAAATGATTTTTGGAAATATGTCTGTCTGTTTGTTTGTACACGCGTTGCGGTTAAAGTGCAACGTGTGTGATAAAACCTCACCAATAAAATAAGTTATTGCATTGTACAGACTGTCTGTCTGTTCGAGAGAAAATCAAAATCATAAAAAAAAAAAATATGTCATAGCAGGCAAACGAAAAGGTGAGTCATCTGATGCTAAGTGATCACCACCGTCCATAGACACTAACAACACCAGGGGAGTCGAAAGTGCGTTGCCAGCTTGCTTTTGGGGAAAAGGAAGGGGGAGAGGAGAGAGGAGGGCAAGGGAGGTCGGCCTAAGGCGCTCTCACTGACCTAACGGAGCGCAACAATGCGAGCACTGTTACTTCACGTCGGTTTTCTATGACAGGGTAGTAGTGTAGTAGTAGTAGGGTAGTACTGAACCCAGTAATAGCTTCAGCGTGGCTCTACCACCTACAAAATCAAAATCCACTAAACGGATTTTCATGCGGTTTTTTCATAAGGTAAACCTTATATAAGTAAAGGTTTAGAATATAAAAGCCACTATATGACAATATAAGATCCCAGCAAAAATTCTATGTAATCTATACTAACATTATAAAGAGGTAAAGTTTGTGAGTTTGTGAAGTTGTAGGGGGTAATCTCAGGAACTACTGGTCCGATATGAAAAATTCCTTCAGTGTTATATAGCTCATTTATCGTGGAAGGTTATAGGTTATATATCATCACACTGAAAACAATAGGAACAAAACACGAATGAAGAATGTTTCATAATGAGAGTTTTTCTACTTCGTCGAGAGCTTCCGCTGCGTTTTTTTTTTTTATACTATTGGCAGCAAACGAACATGCGGGTCACCTGATGGTAAGTGATCACCACCGTCCATGGACACCTGCGACACGAGAAGAATCACAGATGCGTTGCCGGCCTTTGAGAAAGGAATAGGCTCGTTTTTTGAAAAAAGGCAGATTGTATTGTTCTGGAAACGCTGCCGCTGGGAGTTCATTCCAGAGAACTGTCGTACGCGGAAAAAACGCACGTGAGAAGCGCACAGTGCACGACTTCCAACCATCGAGATGACACTGATGGAATTTCAGTCCCTGACGAGTCGTTCTGTAACGGAACTCAGCAGCAGGTATCAATTCAAACAGTTCTTCAGAGCATTCTCCGTGGTAGATCTTATAGAGGACGCAAAGCGACGCAACGTCCCTACGAAGCGCCAGATTGTCTAGCCTTAAGGAGAGCACCTGGTTGCCGATGATTCGAGCCGCTCGACGTTGGATTCGGTCAAAAGGAAGTAAGTGACATTGAGGTGCTCCGGCCCAAAGGTGGGAACAATATTCCATGTGTGGACGGACTTGCGCCTTATAAAGCTGAAGGCGGTGATCCGGTGTGAAATACCGTCCTGCTCTGTTAAGAACACCTAATTTAATGCGTTAGCCCAAAGTTGGTATTCCACGCGAACGAAGTCGCGGGCAGAGGCTAATTATTTATCTAGTGATTAAAATACAAGCTTACTTTACTATTTAAATGCAAGCCGATGTCTGTTTAGATAATTCGCACGTATTGAAAATTTAAACGTGGTACGTTTTATTTATTCGGGATTTGTTTATTAATTGTATTAAGCTCAGTTGAAACAACATTTACAATTGCAAAATCGAACAGAACACGTAAGATTTACTTATCAAATACATTGCGTTAAATTATTGTATTTGGCACGGATACGCGCGTAAATTTTCTAGCAAGGAAGGCCACGTGTTCTAACTTTTTTTTTTTTTAATTTACGTGGGGATATCCTTTATGCATACGCCACTCTCTCGGGGAAGAGGATGGGTTATGTCCGACTCGCACGGACTAAAACCCCACGGTGTACCGTCCGACCGTATTGTTGGGACGGTAAGGGATCGAACTAAGCTACTCCCCTTAGATAGCCGCCCCAGCGGTCCGCCCGTCGTAAGGTGGCGGGCTCCATCCTAATAGGGAGACAGACTGGGTACACACCAGGTGCCTCTCCTCGCCCACCGAACCTGTGCAATGAGGAGATGGGCCCCCGGCCCACCCCCTCAGGTCCGGCTACGTTGGTGGAAGGAGAAGGGCAAATCGCCGCCTCCTCCCTCCGGTCCTCCATTGGCGAAGACGGCTACTCAGAGGGTCATCTTCGCTGACACTCTCCGCCGCCTCCTTCTGCGAGATGACGTCCTCGCATTGGGGGCCCATCTCCTCATTGCACAGGTCCGGCGGACGAGGGGGGGCAGCCGGTGTGTACCCGGTCTGTCCCTCTATAGGTAGGAGCCCGGCGGTCACCTTCCGCCGGGCGGACCGTGGGGGCGGCTCTACAAGGTTGATTAGCTTGAACGATCCCTTGCCGCCCCCACAAAACGGTCTTTCGGTACACCGTGGGGTTTTAGTCCGTGCGACTCGGACATAACCCACCCTCTCCCCCGGGAGGGTGGCGTATCCATAAGGGATTTCCCCACGTAAAAAAAAAAAAAAAGAAGGTGGCCATCGCATTTAGTTTAATACTATCTTACTAATGACCATGAGGCTTGACATAGGTGTTTTTAATGTTCATAGGAAAAAAAATGAGGTAGTCATAAGGACTGTCGACGTAAGTGAAAAGTAAAAAGAGAGGAATAACTGTGTTCGCTTTTGAATTTTTAAATACATAGATTATAGTTTGAATATTTAATGAAGTTAAACTTCTTTAGGCGCATGAGAGTAAAATTTTTACAGATGTAACGTCACGCAGGTATGCAACGGAAGTGACGTCATTTGCAGTAAACGCAGATTAAATAAATAAAAAAACTTTTTATTCTTTTTTTCTTTTTTCTTGGTTGTATAAATATAAACAAGACTTATAAATTAGTTCGCCAAAGAAGTTTCACTTCTGACATGTGTACCTTGTGCGTACGCACTTTTTTTTCTCTTTATTGGCAACCAATCATCTAATCGTTCATTACTGCCACTGTCGAGTAGGTATTTATTACAAGTTTTTTTTGCGATCATTTCAATGATCTAACAAGATGGTGGCCGTCTCGTTAGAAGTTTTCAGGGAGTTTCTGTGGCAAGTCAGAATCCATGGTCCCTGGTATTATTTCCGATCCACTTCACTTATGCACAATAAACAAACTATATTACATAAAACACCATCAATTTCACACGATATAGAGTCAATAATACAAGATTGTGAATAAAATATAAAATCCACTACATGGCAGACCAAAATCCCGCCAAAAACTCCCAAAACATGCATTGCAGATGTTTTTATGTTTTATTGAAATTGCATACGAAAAGCGAAGCAAAATTATATTTTGACAGTTATCTTCTTATTTGGAATGCGATCTAGAAGCAAAATCGTCATTTAACTGTTCCCCTGAGTGGCAGAATTTAAGCTGTTGTGCTCTGCTTGAAGGATGTGACTGTCAATTCGAACTGAAACGAATACTGTTCCGAAAATTAAAAATATATGTTTGCTTTTTTTCAGGAAAAACCTTCTCAGCCAAGAGAATAAATTCCAGAACCATGTAGCCGTTTTATCAGAGTTGGCTGACTCGAGGATCGGGGAAGCAGATAGGACGAGAGATCTCATTGCATCGTATAGGAAGGAAATAGAAGCTAAGGACCAAGAAATTGAACGTAAGTGATATTTATTACTGTACTGTGTTAGTCTTGCTGGATAAAACAAAATAATATATAGTCTAAGAATTCCTAGTTAGTAGTACTTTAGTGAACTATATTAACATGACGTCATTAGTGTTCAGTCTATTTAGACACCTTTTATTCGATCAATTTCCGATGCAAAATCGTATTTAGAACACATCTTATTTGATCAATTTCCGAACCAAAATCATACATAGACACATATTATTCAATCACTTTCCGATCCAAAATCGTATTGAGACACATTTTACTCGATCAATTTCCGATCCAAAATCGTAGTTAGTCACATTTTATTCAATCATTATCAATCCAGAATCATATTTAAACACATTTTATTTAATCAATTTCCGAACCAAAATCGTATTTAGACACATTTTACTCGATCACTTTCCGATCTATAATCGTATTTAGACACATTATATTCGATCACTTTCCGATCCAAAATCGTATTGAGACACATTTTACTCGATTAATTTCCGATCCAAAATCGTAGTTAGTCACATTTTATTCAATCATTATCAATCCAGAATCATATTTAAACACATTTTATTTAATCAATTTCCGAACCAAAATCGTATTTAGACACATTTTACTCGATCACTCTCCGATCTATAATCGTATTTAGACACATTATATTCGATCACTTTCCGATCCAAAATCGTATTGAGACATATTTTACTCGACCACTTTCTGATCCAAAATCGTATTTAGACACATTTTATTCGATCAATTTCCGATCCAAAATCTTTGACCGCATAAATAATTATTGATTTTTGAAAGCAGGTAAAAGTAGTGCCATGTTGGGACCTATATGCAGGGTGACCTATAATATCTATGTGTTTCCCTTTCAAAAATTCGTTTGTCTGTCTGGCCGTGTGACAGCTGGCATTGTCATGGTGCAAGATAATACGACGTTATATGGTTATTTTTACGGAGTATGTCAATAAGTTCCGGTAAACAAATGGTCGCTTATTAATTCATAACACATGATTGGCTGGACAATCACAATACAAAGTATACATAGGCTCTTATACTATACGTATCGCTAGTCTGACGTCAGCCGCGCACTGGCAATACAATCGGTCACGCTTACTACCATGACATGACGCGAAATTATAATTTTATCTACTGCCAAAAAATACCGCTCAACGCGCCTAAAAAGTCCTCACTTTAATAAAAAAATGTGTGTGTGTACTTATATGTACACGCGTTAGAAGTTATACTTCTCTGGCGTAACAAGATAAAAATCTTTTCAAAAATTTTATCTTTCGCCTTATTCTACGTTTGTAGAAAAAACGACACTAACAATATAAAAAAGGTATTTAATACATTGAAAGTTTTAATACAAAGAAGCACAAAGAAACAAAATGTTGATTATAGCTAACTTCAGGGTGTCGGTTTTTCGTGACGGTGTGTGCGCGCATCGTAAAAATTTACTCTCATCATTTTTCCCTAAATCGCCAACATAATAAGTATATAACTTCAAAAAAATTACAAGTAATTTCAAAAAGGTACCAGGAAAACATGAACTCTTCGAGCTTATATACAGTTTCTTTTAAAACTGATGAACGATAGTATCGTTCTGTGAATTGATTATTAAAAATATATATTATTAGGCAATTGCACAAGAGAAAGAGCACGTTAAGAGCGCACGTCAAATGTTTTGGCTTTGAGCCAATACGTGCGACATACAGTACTGAATTCACGTGGTCGCTTGATAAATAATCTTGCTGTGACTGTTACTGCAATAATGAAAGAAATTGTAAATTCTTTTTGTTTTATACGTTCGTTCACCCGATTTCCGATTAGAAATATGTGATTCTTTTACTAAAGCCGTAGTCTGTTTTCTAACCTACATGTTTGTATGGTAATTGCTATGCTCCTAAGAAGTATGGCGCGATGATAAAATGTATTAATACAAAGATTTGTAAAACGCTTGTTTATTCAAATCCGAATGATGCATTCGTGCTTCGTAGCCGGTGAAAATAGTTTTATTTATACTTCGATCAACAATAAATAGATAAAGGGTCACGTACAAATCGAAGTTAAAAGCCGTCCGCGTAAATATATACTTATGTGTAGCTATTTGTTAACTAAGAAAAGGAGAAAAAAAGTGTTAAAACTGTTTTAAGTTCAACCTAATTACAACCATAACACCTAGTAATAAAGTCACAAATGTTCAAAATATTATCTAATACTTATGATAATAAAAGGAGAAAAATAATAAATTACCCCTCACAAATGAAAAGATAACATAAACAACATTTGGTGTGAATTCAACCTTAACACGTAATGAATAAAGTACGTTTTCCCGTTATTGTGCGTGTTTGTGTCTGGTGAGGCCAAACATTTGTATCACAGGTTTAAAATCGGTAATTTTGTTCAAAATTTGATATTATTTGTTAGTTTAAAGCTTAAAATATAACTTATTCAACATGTATTTAGCGAAAGTAAGATACTCAGGCCGTGAAATTGCTTTTTCGGGTATTATTTTGGTATCTTTTGATTACACTGCGGCATGTGAAACGGGCTTACATTGGCTGTGTTTCAAATAAACTAAACAAAATAAGGGCACACATTTCAAGTGAGGTCTTATTTACCGAGACGTATTTTTCGCGCCGACCCGTTATCTAGTTATTGTTGATCGAAGTGTTTATATGAATTAACTAGTAGTTTCCTGCGGCTTCGCACGTTTTTTCTATGTAGTAATTATTGAAGTGAGACTTCTTATGGCACGGTAGGGAGAAAACTTATGTTACGCGTTAAACTATTTTTTTCATAGTAATTTTGTTCTGTAATTTTTATAACTTTGGTCCAACAGTAAGTTACTACTATTAAATTAAATCACTATTACTTAATCACTATGGGAAAGCGCGTTAATACGGAGTTTAGATAATACACTGAATATTTGTCTATCTGCCGATAAAATAGACATCAGAATCGGTTCAGCCATTTTACAAATTAACTCTGAAAAACATCTAGCAATTTATTTATATGAACAGGCCTATAAAAACGCCTATATAAATATAAGTTTTATGAAAACTCCTTTCAAAACGGTTTAGCCATTATTACTTGATATGTAATCATAAAAACATATATAGAGCAGATACATTGATGAGAATTATTGCATCGTAACACTTTTTTTTTAAATAAATATAAAACTGTACTTATGTATATCTTTATATATAGATTTCTTCTGTACGTGTGTATGTCACTGTCCTCCTCCTAAACGGCTGGACAGATTTTGATGAAATTTTGTATGCGTGTTCCAGCGGATCCGATTGCTTGGTTTAGATTCACAATTGGACCCGGCAGGGGCGCTGCGGTTGACTTTTAGGATTTTTTTAAATTATCAGGGTTACACAACGTCCGCCGGATCCGCTAGTATTATATATATCATATATATTAATACGTGAAGCCTAAACTTTGTATCCCTTTTTGAGAGAAATGCGCGAACGGATGAGCGTGAAATTTGGCATAGTTAAAGTTTATATGGAGGAGAAGTGCAGAAAGCTATTTATTTTATATAAAATGCATTAGAAGTACATTAAATTAATTAAAATATGCATTACTCACACTACTGCTTCAATTTTACACAACATATACACACATGTAAATAAAAAAGACATTTTGACATCTGTCAATAACGGACTTCAAAAAAGGTTGTGAAAGAGGTTGCTATGCTCGACTGTATGTATTATTTTACTCTTACGTTCCAATTACCCTTTTTCATTCTACATTCAACAATGATATTATAACATAATAATACCCTTTGACAAAAGAACCCTAATAACATT
Source organism: Antheraea pernyi (assembly GCA_015888305.1). NCBI lineage: Eukaryota > Metazoa > Arthropoda > Insecta > Lepidoptera > Saturniidae > Antheraea > Antheraea pernyi. The sequence goes on along the minus strand of MU158735.1, from coordinate 300,471 downwards.
CAAAGTTTAAAAAATCAATGAACTATGGTCGAATGTCGACCTCTGGGCGCCCACTAGTACGCATGGTTAGTTAAGTAAATTAATTAGTTATCCCATGATTTCTGTTTACCTCGGAAATGATAATGTGTGATAGCAAATCTATATTGCAAGATACCAGGCTCGCATAAAGAGAGATACAAGACTTTGAATTTGAGTTGAATACACGATATATGATGGTTCCATATATGGTTTTAGGCAATTTCACAATGATATTTCTACGTCAAAATTAATGAAGGTGATAATAAATATATATTAGAAAGTACCAAGCTCGCATAAACGTATGAGAATTCCACACACAGTCTATACCTTCTTCTACACATATAATAAAAGTGCAAAAATAACGTGTCCGTACTTTTTAGATTTTTGTAAAAATAATTATTGCCCATGTCAATGAAAAAGTAATAAAATATATTTCAATCATTTGTAGAATGATGTCTGTCTGTATGTTCTAACACGCACCACTGCTAAACTACTGCGGTCACGATGAAACTTTTCAAGAAAATCATAAAGCGTACCTTCGAGTGACATTTAGTCTTTCTTTCATCAAAATCGGTTCGGTCTATCCGAAGTTATTGTAATTTTAATGACGACGGGACTTAAGTACGAGAGAAAAGTTCATAAGTAAACTGTATTTAATAGTAATTATTTATTACTTAGTATAAAACTAAGTCCTCTACCGCGTCTGTCTGTCTGTCTGTTCGCGATAAACTCAAAAACTACTGAACGGATTTTCTTGCGGTTTTCACCAGTGGATAAAGTGATTCATGAGGAAGGTTTTGGTATGTAATTTGTCATGGATTTTTTTATAATCAGGGCGGGACAACGTCTGCCGGGCACGCTAGTAATGGATAAAGCAATTTCTTCATGCTTTTTTTTATGTCATAGAAGGCGAACGAACAGGCGGGTCATCTGATGTTAAGTGATCACCGCCGTCCATAGACACTAGCAACACCAGGGGAGTCGCCAGTGTGATACCAGTCTGTGTTAATGGGATGGTGGGAAGAAGGGAATAGGAGAGGAGAGAGGAGGTGAGGTGGGCCTCCTGCACTCTCACTGACCGAACGAAACGTAACAAGCACCGTTACTTCACGTCGGTTTTCTGTGAGAGGGTGGTACTACCCCGGACGAGCAGACTAATGCTGAAACCAGTAATAACCTGAGCGTGACTCTACCAACCTACCAATCTGTCTGTCTACCTCAAAAAAATGAAGCGTGATAATAAATCTATATTAGAAAGTACCAGGCTAACATAAACGTACAAGAATTCGATACACGACCGCGTTACTTGAACTTCTATAACCTTGTTACAATTTTAGCGAAAGCTCTCCATACCGACGCGAATATATGGAACGGATGATTAGAAATTTGAACTGGCTTTCGACCGCGTGTTCGGGTGCGTTTATATTTTTTTATATATAATAATGATTAATAACAATCATACTTAAATCCTGAAGAGAGGGCTAACTTTAAATAAGGTACTTGAGGAGAAGTTTCTTACTTGAAAAATCGAATATTACCTACACTGAAATTGCAATTCCCAAAGGTAATTCATTTGTTTGTTTGTATGCGCCAATCTCTAGAACTAACAGATTTGTAAAATTATTGCATTATATAGCTTATTGGTTGACACGTATATATATTGTAGGGGCTCGGTGATGATATGTTAAATTAAAAAAAAAAGTGTGTGTGTACTTATGTACACGCGTTAGAAGTTATACTTCTTTGGCGTAACAAGATAAAAGTCTTTTCAAAAATGTTATCTTTCGCCTTATACTACGTTTGTAGAAAATACGACACTAACAATAGAAAAAAGGTATTTAATACATTGAAAGTTTTAATATAAAGAAATATAAAGAAACAAAATGTTAACTATAGCTAACTTCAGGGTGTCGGTTTTTCGTGACGTTGTGCGCGCGTATCGTAAAAATTTTCTCTCATCATTTTTCCCTAACGCGCCGAAAGAAGTATAACTTCAAAAAAACAAAATTAAAACGTGGCGCCATCTATGAGATATCAATAACAGTCGGCCCTACAGTTTTCCGGCAACGAACTAATTTCTCCATCAGTTCGAAACTGACGAAGCTAACAATTAATAACAATAATCAACATTGACAATAATATAATTTGTGATTTCAAATATTGAGGCCATTAATCAAAATATAAATTATTCTATCTCTCTTAACTAACTATCTTAACTCTGCCCTCCCAATATATTCTAGATAATTTAATGTATGTCCGCAAAAATTCAGATATGTTGGATCTAGTAAAAGACCAGCATAATTTAAATACTAGAAACAGCAACAAATTGGTCATTCCATGCTTCAGGCTCACTAAATCCAAAAACAGTTTTTTAGGTAATAGTGTTAAGTTTTATAATAAAGTCCCAAAACACATTACCGATTTGCCTGATAGTGAGTTCAAGAACCATGTCAAGCGGGTTTTAATATCTAAAGGCTATTATAGGGTGGATCAATACGTGAATGATTGTGACGTCTGGAAATGACGCCCCTCTCTGTGCATTCACTAATAACGAATGTGAATATTTATATTACTATAGAAATATATGACATGAAAAAATAAACCAGATCGAGTTTCTTGCCGGTTCTTCTCGATGACTGGGCTGTTTTCCGAACCGGTAGTAGCTTTGACGTTCATAAGCGCCTTCTCAGGGCCTAAATTGAATAAAGGATATTTTGATTTTGATTTCTCAATTTAGACCAATTAATACATAAATGCCAACTTTCATGGAAATCGGTTGAGTATCTTCGGAGTTCATCGTGGACAAGCACCATGACAATAGATTTTTATATATTAAGTTAATTTTATAGACGGACGGACGACTTTATATATATTGAAAGTTATTTCTAAAGGGAACGGGGCATGAGGATCGTTTCGTCCGTTTTAACTCTGCGTTTATTTAGAGAAGCCGTTTCGTGTTTCAAAATGTAGACGCGATGGATTTAAGTGTGACCGTATCAAATGAGATACATTTTATTCAATTTAGGCCCTGAGAAATCGCTTATGAACGTCAAAGCTACCACCGGTTCGGCCAAACAACCCAGTCATGTATAAGAACCGGCGAAAAAATCGACCTGGTTTACCTTTTCATGATACAATTTAATGGGTGCAGAGAGAGAGAGGCGTCATTTTCAGACGTCACCATCGTTCACATATTGATTTTTTTTTAAATTGTAACTCGGCAAAGTGACTGCACTATGCCTGATGGTAAGCACAGTACAGTCCAAAAACAACGGCGACCACCGAATGACACACTATCCATCGCCGGTCGCCGCTGTCATGCCGGCCAGCGAATAGCTGGATATGTACAGGCTGGTCCCGAAACGCGACCCGCAGAAGCGAATCACTATGACGGGCTTTCTCGCCATATACATGGTGGTTGCGACCCAGTCAGGCTGTAAAACCCTACCACCCCGCTTTCACCATTGCCTCGTTGGTTATTCAGCAGGGTGCACCACGTGCCGATTGGCTTGTATGTCTCAAGTCTTATGATGTTATTCGACACCCCTTACACCCCAAGATGGTCCATCCTTTAGACATAAAAACCCGCTTATTATGGCGCTTGAACTCACTATTCGGCAAATCAGTAATGTGTTTAGGAGTTTGTCAGAAAACCTAACACTATTTATGTCCTAAAAAAAAATGTTACAGGTCTTAAGTGAGCCTGAAACATGGAATGAACAATTTATTTCTAGTATTTAAATTATGTTGGTTTTTCACTAAATCCAGCTTATCTCAGTTTATCTGTCGAACTGGAAAGGTTAATCGACTAACATGTATAGACTATATCGATGGTTTGTTAGTCATTTAGCCTTTTCACAGTCGCCATCTTTTAATTGTAAAATCGGTAAATCCTATCTGGGCACGAACTAAAAAGTTCGCAACATCTTGTCTTTGCCGTACCGTAAAGCTTTGGAACAATCTCCCGGCCAGTGTGTTCCCTCCTTCCTATAACATGGGGTCCTTCAAACGCAACGTGAAGAGATACTTACGCAGGCCGGCATGACAACGGTGACCGGCGATGGATAGTTTGTCTCTCGGTGGTCGCCATTGTTTTTGGATTGTACTGTGCTTACCATCAGGTACAGCACAGTCACTTTGCCGAGGTACAATAAAAAAAATATTGAATAAACGTAATGGAATTCTAGCTGATAACCGCAACTTTAACAGCTTAGTAACTTCAGTAGTGTTCCGCTCCTGTTGGTCTTAGCGTGATGATAGCCTATAGCCGCCTTCCTCGATAAATGAGCTATATAACACTGAAAGAATTTTTCAAATCGGACCAGTAATTCCTGAGATTACCGTGTTCGAGCAAACAAACTAATAACCTAAGTTTTTTTCTTTTTTTTTATATCAGACGTTGTATCATCACTTGCCACTAGGTGGCGTTGTAGTATATCTATCATTAATGACACACTTTTCCACAAAGGAAAACCCCTCTATACCGGGATCCGAGTATCAGGTATACAAACTTTTGTACCAGGATTTCATAAGTAATTAGTATGTATTCATTTGAATATGAAGAATATGTATGCAGAATTGCTATTTGTTTATAATGATAATTGCAGCAAACGTCTGCTAAATGTATTTATATTAAAAAAGTGTGTGTGTGTACTATATGCACACGCGTTAGAAGTTATACTTCTTAGGCGTAACAAGACAAAAAAAAAAACAAAATTTTTATCTTTCGCCTTATTCTACGTTTGTAGAAAAAACGACACTAACAATAGAAAAAGTTGACTATAGCTAACTTCAGGGTGTCAGTTTTTCGTGACGGTGTGCGCGCGCATCGTAATAACTTCAGGGTCGGTTTTTCGTGACGGTGTGCGCGTGTATGATAATAACTTCAGGGTGTCGGTTTTACGTGACGGTGTGCGCGCGCATCGTAAAATTAACTCTCATCATTTTTCCCTAACGCGCCAAAAGAAATATAACTTCAAAAACCTCATGAATCACAGATGGCAGATTGGTTATTATCTTCTCATTTGAAGCACGTTAGCACTTATTAGCTTTTGTACACGGCTTTGCTCACGCCAATATAGATTTGATATATCCCTCGGGTATTTAACAAAAGCGTAACAGACAAACAAACTCACACTCGTATTTATAATGTTAGTAAAGATTTACCTTAAGTAGCAAGTTGGCCATGTGTGCAGTCCTCACGCGGTAGAAATGGAAACTTTAAAAAATGATAAAATGTTTATAAATACAATATACCACGCTGAATATTACGCTCTCTCCCAAGGCTTTATATAGTACGAAGACACACGTACAACACTCATACCAAAGCAATATACAATGGGGTTACCGTGAATATAACAAACACTGTATAATGTATTCTATCTCGTTCTTTCACACGTTAACTCCTAAAGATACATTGAAGGTGGTAGAGCCACGCTGTAGCTATTGCTAGTTTCAGCATGAACGGGTCGGCTCGTGGGGGGTAGTACCACCCTCTCACAGAACACCGACGTGAAGTAACTATGCTTGCATTGTTGCGTTTCGTTCGGTCAGTGAGAGCGCCGGAGGCCCACCTCCTTCCCCCTTTTCCCTACCCTTCCCCCATACACAGGCTGGCAACGCACTTGTGACCCCCTGGTGTTGCTAGTGTCTATGGACGGTGGTGATCATTTAACATCAGGTGACCAACCTGTTCGTTTGCCGCCTTTTGACATAAAAAAAAAAGAAAAACATATGGTTGTCCCTTTTTAATGTCGCTTTTTATTACTTCGCGATTTTAAAGAAAAGCGGGTGAGAGAAGATTAAAAGAAGTTTTAATTTTAAAAAAACAAGGAACATCGCGCTAACCACCAAGGTCGTGAAACTTTTAAATAACTCTAGAAAGATCTAAAATTAGTCCAATAACGTCACATCTTCCTGTAATTAAAAATGTTTACTGAATTTTTCGCTAGGAATGAGCCATTGGAAGTATCGATATCGATAACTTCAATGTCATAATATCATTGCATATCAAGTAAATACTAACGAATATTATAAAAGCGGCAAGAGTCATCAACAAATGTTGATTATGTTAATAGGTCTTTACCTATGAAATTGCCGTTCTGCAGTACTGGCCATTACAAATCAAAAGAATTTTTGTTTGGCTAAGAATTCTAATTTTAAATTTATTTTATTTTAAAAACATGGAATTCTTTTTCCAAAAGTAGGCATTTGTTTATTGATTAGTGTTACATTTTCATAGCATTTCAATCTTTTTTGTCATCATGGATACGTTAAAAATTCGAGTAATTATGGAATATGAGTACCGTCGTGGCAGCAACGCGGCACAAGCGACACGCAACATCAATGACGTTTACGGAGCTAACACTACAAACCAACGCACCACCTGTTATTGGTTTGCTCGCTTCAGTTCTGGGAATTTCGACCTGAAAAATGAACCTCGCGGTCGTCCGAAGACTTTGGTCGACAATGACGAATTAAAGGTGATTGTGGAAGCTGATGATACACAATCTATGGCTGGATTAGCAGCAGCTTTCAACGTTAGCGTCAAAACAATATTGGTCCATTTGCATCAAATTGGCAAGGTAAAAAAGCTTGACAAATGGGTGCCCCACGAACTCAATGATCGCCAGCGCGAAGTATGCGTCGAGACGTGCCTTGCATTGCTCAACAGACACACAAATGAAGGAATTTTGAGCCGCATTGTTATCTGCGATGAAAAATGGATTCTGTTTGATAGCCGCAAGCGCTCAGCAAGTTGGTTGGATCCTGGTTGAGCACCTAAACAATGCCCTAAACGAAAACTTACCCCTAGAAAAGTGATGGTCACTGTTTGGTGGTCTAGCGCCGGTGTGATTCATCACAGCTTCTTACCAAAAGGGGTGAGCATTACTGCAGATGTGTACTATGAAGAACTGAACACAATGATGGAGAAGCTGGCACATCTCCAACCAGCATTGGTCAATCGCTCGTCTCCGCTGCTCGTGCACGACAACGCGCGACCTCATACTGCACAGCAGACGGTCTCCAAGTTGCAAGAACTAGGGTTGGAAGTTCTCCGTCATCCACCCTACTCACCAGACCTTGCGCCTACAGACTACTACTTTTTCCAGAATTTGGATAACTCCTTGGTGGGAAAAAAATTCAATACCCGAGAGGCAGTACAAAATGCCTTTGAAGAATTTGTCGCCTCCCGTCCAGCTGATTTATTTAAGAAGGGCATCAATAAACTGCCACTGCGTTGGCAAAGATGCATTGATTGCACGAGTGATTACTTCGATTAATAGAAATAAAAAATACATGAAAAAAATTCGTTTCAGAGCTTAGAGCTGGACATTTTTTCAACATGTGACCCATATGAGGTAGCTTTCTATATGAGCTTCAGATGAGATACCCACCATAGATCAAAATTAGTACAGATCTTCGCATTAAAATCAAATTTGACATAGCGATCCCTACCTGACGGAGGAAATGGCCTATTTTCTATCGTAAATTAATCAAAGTAAAAGTAGGGAAATTCGCCGCATTCGCTAGTCTAAAAGAAATCGACGGGTTGTGAATACTCATTGAAGTTGTATTATAGATTAATTGAATAACATTTATTTATGACGATGTTCTATCGATTATCGAACATCGATTAATTAAGTGCATCCCTATATTCTGCTATATTTATAAACGTTACCAATACTATCAAAGAATGCACAAAACGGAAACGTCCTACGTACAGACAGAATATATATATCATGTTCTTTTTTGTCATTGGAAGAATTTGAGTAAGTTTTTCATTGTTTCAATTTTCATAAATGAATAAACTTAGAGTGTCAGGATAATCTTTGAAACGGCTGGATCGATTTTGACGAGTCTTTCACAGGCAAATAGAGCAATTTTCAAGGTATTAACCATGCTACCCATCATTACGCTTACAACAGAAATAAATTGATAGAGGTAGAGAAATAGTTGTGTATAGAAGGCATAACGCTTTTTCCTTACGTGACGATTTCTACCATTTCACTTCTACCGCAAGCAGAGTTAGGTAATTTCGTTCAAACATGCCTACAAAGAATTTTTATCTGTCTGGCTGTTTGTTATCTTCTCATTAGTAAACCGCTTAACCAATCGCAATTAAATTTGGTTAAACGGTACCTTGTGCCATTGAAAAGGAGACAGGGTACTTTTATCTATATTAATATTATAAAGAGGTAAAGTTTGTGACGTTGTAGGGGGTAATCTCTGGATCTACTAAACCGATTTTGAAAATTCTTTTACCAATAGAAAGCCCCGTTATTTGCGAGTGTCATAGGCTATATATTAACCCGAAAAATGAAATGAATTTTTTGTGGTAGTCGGGTTAACAAAGTCGAAGAAAGAACGGTCGAACGAAAACGTTTCTTATGAACGCTGCCTTAACGATGAGAGATACATCATTGAGTTCTAGAGAAAAGTTGTAGAGCTTGATACTGCCTACAAAAAAGTCAGCGACAGCATATGTCTATCGCTAAAGTATTTTTTATTGTCAGGGCGGGAAAACGTCCGCCGTGCCGGCTATTTCTTAATATACCTATAAATATGTAAGCAAAGTCTTTTGAAATGGCTAGTTTTATATAATCTTATTATTGTTGCAGAATTAAAATGCGAGTTGGCAGCCGCTTATAAGGAATCAGAATTAATAAAGCAGCGAAGCAGAGCTCTCGAGGAAGACTTGATAGCGGCCAGGAGTTGTTCTGCAGACTTGGGTGAACAACTACAAAGGCGAAACGGTATATATTCTATAATTATAGCCACGATTACCTATCTATACATACAATAAGAATGTAAGCCTAATGTATGTGTACTTTAATTTAGGAATAATAGAATACATTAAACATTTTTATAAACGTCTGTCTTTCTGTTTGTTTGGACATGCATTAATGCTAAAGTACTACGTTAACGATAAATTCTTATCAAGAAAAGCACATAGCATATGCTTGGTAACATTTAGTCTTTGTTTCATTAAAATCAGTTCACTCGAAAAGTATTTTGTAATTTGAATGATGTCGCGAGTTGAGAACGAAAGAGAAGTAGGTGAGGATCATTTTAAAGATGATAAACGCAGACAAATACGCGAGAATCAGCTAGTATAATATAATATTCTCTCATATATTTATTACTCTTTTATACAATATCTTACCCTGCTAACAAATACTGTTTTGTCGTGCTTAGAATACAAAAAAAAATGTTTAAAAAAAACAAGTCACTCATAAACGTGGGTGTTATTTGATGACGTCATTAGTAATACAATAAATGCTAAAAAAAAAGCCCAACGGTGGGAACGTATTTAAGAAAAGAAAGGAATGCCTAACAAAAACATGCAAGTTAAACTACCAGGAGATGAGAAGTTATAAGAGATTTGTTTACACATAGCTCTCTGTCTGGAACGCCTACTGAATTAAACGTCTGTACATCATCTAGACATGAAACACGACCTAGATAATTTCCTGACTGTGTTTCAACGTTCCAGATGCGTTTTGCACGGATATATTTAACTGGTTAATTACGTTTTCAGATGAATCTCTGCGTCAGATCCGAGCTGAACTCGACGATGCTCTTGGACAGAGAGCGGAGCTTGAATCGCGGACGCTCGCGTTGGAACGAGACAAGGATAGGTTGGAGCAGGAGAAAGTCATACAAGAACAGAAAGCGCAGGAGGTTAGTGACTTTTCGAATATTTATATTTCGAATGTGTTTAGAACGTTATTGTCAATGTTGTTTGCTATTTATGGTATCCTGGTAGCGTACGATTTGGAAATGTTTAAAACTGACTTTTGTCAGCGGCTTCGCTCGCTTTGCTTATTCAATATTTATTCCACATACCATTATTCATAGTTGTAATAATTTATATGTGTGCTACACATATCACCTCCACACACGTGCACGCCTACACGCTTACACATGAAAGTGGAAGGGTATTATTTTTTTTCCCTTATCAAACTGAAATAGTTTAGAATATTATCCGATACGAAATATATATAAGGGTTGTTGAGGTATGTATGCTTGGTACACATATATGTTTCAACAACTCATATATGTATGAATAGTTAGCTTAGCTTAGGTTAGCTCAGATAGGTCGCGAATTGCATGTATAACAGCCAAAGCCGAGGTGTGCCGCGCACCCTTGAGCTAGTTGTCAAAATAAAATTGGCTGAGTGCCTTAAGCGCTCGCCTTAGTAGTCCGGTGAAGCTGTTAAGACCTTGCTTTGGCCAATAGGGACTTAGGGACCAGTTCGAAAAAAAAATGTTATAATGTATTAAAAAAAAAGTTTTATTTTTAACTTTATTTTTAAATTATTACTGCCATTGTCGAGTAGTTAATAGTATTACAAGTTCTTCTTCCATTACATTTTTGGCAACCAGTCTTCTAGTAGACTATTATGCCATTGTCAAGTGAGTATCGATATTACAAGTTTCTTGATATAATTTCAATGAACTAACAAGATGGTGGCCATCTTGTTAGAACTTTCTATGGAGTTTTTGTGGCATCTCAGAATTCATGGTCCGTGGTATTATGTTCCATTCACTTCACTTATGCATAATAAACAAACTATATTACATAAAACACCACGAATTTTACACAATATAGAGTCAAGTAACACAAGATTATGAATAAAAAATAAAATCCACTACATGACAAACCAAGATCCCGCCAAAAACTCCAAACAAAGTTATAAATAGAAGGAACAAAAATCCAGATACCTCTTTGCAGTAGCCAATACATACATTAAATAAAATTGTAGTCCTCTGTTATTTGACATAGTATATCTCGGAAATGCTTGTATCGATTTTGACGAGGTTTTAAATGACAGATAGAGTGTTTTCAAATGACTATATAAACGACATACCGTTACGCTTTTCCATAGCGCTTAAGTAGTTATTATATAGATTAATTGAAGCAACTTAAAATGGGTAAAAATAAAATCAGCATATCATCATCATCATATATATTAATACGTGAAGCCTAAACTTTGTATCCCTTTTTAAGGGAATTGGGCGAACGGATAGACGTGAAATTTGGCATAGTCAAACTTTATATGGAGGAGAAGTGCAGAAACCTATTTATTTTATGGTAACGCCATCTCTTAATTTTTATGTGTATTATTTCCCCTTCCTTATTCCGCATATTTTATCTATACTTTCGCACGCTATTTATTATCTCTGTAGTTTATACAACCCCTTCCCTTCCTAAAAAGAACGGAACGCAAATCGCCACTCGCGCCGCCCTTTTCTCTTCTACGGCTAACGATCCAAGCGCCCGCACGCAATTACGCAAAATCGATAAAAAATAGTGATTTATTGGATTATCTATTTATGAACATTTACCGGGACGACAGTATATATGTTATGTGGTGATTGTGGTGGAACGCAGAACCAGCCCAGAATTGAATCAACAACCCGGTAAGTTCCGTTCAAATCCTACCGCTAATTGTACCTATATTTACAGAAATTTCCACCATATGGTATAGTTAGATAAAATTAATTTTACATAGGCGGTGCTTCCTTTTTTATGGAAATAATTTTCATTTCATGAAAACTGTTTTATCAGAAATCATTACTGATCAATTTTGAGTAACCGTTTAGAAATTTTTGTCATCACTTGTTAGTCCATATAAAAAGCGTAATGGTATTATAGTTTTTTTTATATAGAATCAAGGCGGAGTGACGACATTGGGTTTGGTGGTAAGCATGTTACATTACAAGAGCAACGGTTATGATTAAAACATCAGTAATCTGTCGTTAACCGCCGCTGTCATGCCGGCCTGCAAATTTCTCGAGTAGGAAGGGGGCTGGTGTTACTCGTGTGCGCAGGAAGGGTACCTCTCATTCCCCTGCACGTGCTCCCGGGTGGTACTATAGAGTAACAAATTTTTATCCGCTGCACTGTTCCACATAAATTGAACCTCTCAGCGACAAACAAAGTAATCAATCAATTAACGATGATAAAAGATGGATACTTTATTAAACCATACTATTATATAAATAAAAAAGTAACTAGTATGTATAATGTCCCCAGTACAATCGTATACAATATGGTATATAACAAAATGATAACCTCGTCTACCAGTGAAAGTCTCATCAAAATAAGTTCAGACATTTAGGAGCTAAATTCGAACAAACAGCACATATTTCAATGAATCTTTAGGAGTAGGTTACAAAGTAATTTATAATTGTTAATAACTGAATGTACATTGGAGTTATGGAATAAAAGTTGGAGTATGTTGAAGCTAATAGGAATGGAGTTGGAGGTAAAGGGGTGGGAAGGTGCAGGCGTAATCAGTACTCCGGCCCACGACGTAATCCCAAATACTGAGAAAACAACAGTTATATATTTCTCGTGTTCAAGTTTTGCCAAGTTTCAGACTGGTTATTTTAGCCACTGAAATAACATAGTTATATTACGCGTATATTCCCAAAAATTATCTGATATACTTTGAATCAGCGGGCATCAAACCACTCTATTACCATGAGACTTGCAATGCAAGTTTTATGTTGTGAATAATAATTCAAAATAAATAATATCTCGCATTTCAACCTTCAATTTGGAAATGCGATGTAAATTTGCACTGCTAAAAATTCTTTAATGCAATTCTGTAATATATTATGGGATAAGGTGTGCACACAGTGGAGAAATTCACGTGTAAAGTTAAAAACGCTTTAAAACTGCGATGTAGTGAAAATAGTTTGTATAAAATATAATGGAGCGTTAAAGCCAATGTTTCAGGACGCGACGTTGTAAAAACAAACAAACATACCACTGGTTCAGAAAACAAACCAGTGACCGCGAAGAACCTGCAAGAAATTCGATTTGGTTTATCTCTTATAATATACATAATATGTATTTTCACAAAACATAGATAGTTATATTCATTTTTATTGGATGCACAGGGAGTATTTTCCAGACGCCACCATCGTTCACATATTGATCCACCCTATAAAAGCTTTTGGACATTAAAACCTGCTTGATATGGTATTTGAACTCACTATCCGTTGAGCAACCTACAACCTTGTCCTTAAGTGAGCTTCAGGCTTCTGAAAAAAACACCGTGGAGAAACTATAATATGGTGGCAGGGTTTAAATGTAATACCCGTCTAACTAAGAACTACACTCCAGGTAAAAATCTGTCGCCAAGATCCTGTGGGTATGTTCTGGTTACGATTGAGAGTTAGTGTTTATATGCATCTTATGGTTAAGCACTGAACCTATAAAATATGAAAATGTCTCGACCTTTTTTCAGTTCAAAAGACTTTCAACCGCCTTCAAAACTGGAGAGATTCGCAAATCGTTTGATCTTTTTTAGTGTTTGCTACCTCAGAACAAGCTCATTTGTAAACTGATTTGGTTATTTTTTTATAAATTGGATATATGATATTTTCAAAGATATTCCGTTTTATTTTTTGTAGCATTAAACTTTAGGTTTCGGTGACACAGCAAGGAAATCATCCAAGCCGAAAAATAAGTAATGTTTGAAATATTTGTAGGCTTATTACAATTTAAGTTTTATAACTTAACTGCAACTATGGACATTCCGGTGCATTATATTTTTGAATAGATTTTTTTCAAATTATATTATTTATAATAGTTAGAAGTTTTAGCGTTAGATGACTTTGTGGAGTATGAGATGCGAAATCTATAGAGAATTGGCGTTGTTTAATATGTTAGCTTTTATTAATAGCTAGACATATATCCACCCCGGCTTCGTATGAATAAAATGAGGCCCAAATTTTCATTTCACAATACGACCATGTGGAATCACAACATATTATAAAACAAAGTTCTCCGCCATGCCTGTCTGTCTGTTCGGGATAAATTCAAAAATTACTGAACAGACTTTCATGTAGATAAAGTAATTCATGAGGAAGGTTTAGGTATATAATTTGTCAAGGTTGTTTTTTCTATTATTAGGACGGGATAACGTCCGCCGGGCCAGCTAGTTTAATACATATAAGCCAACAAAAGTTTCACTTCCTCCGTGTGTGTACATACTGATACACACACTGTTTTTATTTACATAGATTTCTCGAACGATCTTAGTTTGAACATTGATCTCACTGTTTCCGTGATATACATAATGCATAATTCGCCAACTGTCAGAATGCATCCACAGATACTAAAGAGTGGTTATTAGCGAAGCGAGCGCAAGAAAAAACGCTACAGTGCATTAAAGTATTTTGTCAGTTTGAAATGTCAAAATTAATTGTCATCCATCATCTTTTGTTATCAAACTTGCCAAAAAAAAATTATATAACAGTGTCATCTAGGGAGTGGATTGATAACCAAAAACAGACGAGCCTTTTTCATACAAATACGATTCTAATGGTACTCCCATACCTGCGTGTATCCGCACGAAGTTTTCCGTTACGAACTATCGGACTGCGTGACGATGGACGCAGCGCGATAACTGGGCTGGCGGTTTTTACACACATCAAAGGAGTTTGGTGGACGCTAATGTCGAGTCATTGGAAAGACAGTGTGGCAGGCAACGTATGATCTGCGCCTTTATCGGAATGATTTTTAACGTTAATTTTAGCGCGACAAGTAGTCGAAGCTTCGTTTTGCAGATATGGGAATAGCATTAGCATTAGACATATAAAATATTCTTGAAGCAATTATGTAAACGATAGTGGCATACATAATTTTTTATAAATAGTTATGTCATATATTAAAAGATATTAAAAAATGACGAATGTTAATAATAATTTCTTTCGTCGCTTCATATCCCGTATGGTCTAGTGGCTAGGATACCTGGCTTTCACCCAGGAGGCTCGGGTTCGATTCCCGGTACGGGAAGCTTTTTACAACTTTTTTATTTGTTTTTTAATCTTTTATTTTAACATTTAAAATATTTTATATATGGATAATGTTATATACTTCGGTTAGGTTATAACATTTTCAAATGCGTTTTCTTCAAGGAATCATGTTTCGAGGCACCTCAGTCGAGAATACATGCCCAATAGCATGGAAATGACGTATCATCTATCTTTGCCAATACTTAAAATGTCTGTGTGGAATTTTTACTATTTCGTAAATATATCCGAATGTCTCGGTCATGAAAACTCGAGATGTTATCTCGTATTCGTAATCATCGGTTTGGACGTGGCCTTGACAGCAAACCAGTCGCAGCCCGTGGCGAATGCGACTCGAATGGTTTGGTCGCGGCTCTTGTGACTTGCCACGGTTGTGATGCATAACACATTACTGTTTTAAGGGTATCAAATCTTAAAATCATATAAATTTACTATTGTTTACGTGGCTATGTTTTATAATTTTTATACATTTCGTTTTAGTGTTTAACCGCAGACGTAACGGGATAGACTGATGTTGTTAACACACAAAGCCTAAAGGGACCAGCCGGTAGATCCCTGGCTTTGCTACTACTAACGAAGAAAATGACACCAAATTTTCCCTTAGAGTACGACTAATTAATTAAACTAGTGGGCGTCCAGTGGTCGACATTCGACCATAGTTCATTGATTTTTTAAAGTTTGAATTTTATTAGGTTTCTTTTGTCAAAGGGTATTATGTTATAATATCATTGTAGAATGTAGAATGAACAAGGGTAATTGGAACGTAAGAGTAAAATAATACATACAGTTGAGCATAGCAACCTCCTTCGTAACCTTTATTGAAGTCTTTTATTGACAGATGTCAAAATGTCTTTTTTATTTACATGTGTGTATATGTTGTGTAAAATTGAAGCATTAGTGTGAGTAATGCATATTCTATTAGAGACTTCTCCAAATTATTTTACTGTTCGTGATTAAGTTATTTTCGCGTTGTAAGTTTTAAGGTTATAAATATTAAGAAAAATAGTTAACATTACAGATAAGGCAACTATTCTACCTCTCTGTTTGTCCGTTAACGTATCTACATGTCTATATAACTCAATAACTATTACACTAGTGGCAGTAAATATTCTTGAACTATGGTCGAATGTCGACCAATGGGCGACCACTAGTCTGTTTAAATACTTAAGAAATTTCTGTTATTATATACTAGCCGTGCCCACGAATTCGTCCGTGTGGAACCTTAATATGTAAAAAATAATGATGAATAAAGTCATCCGAATGTATTAAGTCCATTTACCTATCTACTTTTCTCTCGTACTTAATTCGGGTCTTTATTAAAATTACAATAACTTTTGATAGAGTGAACCGATTTTAGGTTTTATCGTGAACGCAGTAGGTACTTTAGCAGTGACGCGGGCTTAAACTGACAGACACACAGACATATTTCATAAAAAATAGAGACACGTTAGATTTACATTTTGAAATATAAATACTAAATACCTTTAATAGATTCGTGGATTTTGATATATAGAAAAATTATGTCAAATTTCGTCGTACTTCAGTCTAGAAACATGTTTTATTTTGAATTAATTTGATTTTCTCACATTTTTACACAATTTCGCTTGAAAAAAATTACACGATATTTACCGCAACGCTCTCTCTCTCCCACGCGAGCTTTTTGTGATATTCGGCTGGACAAAATACCTCAAATTATTAATGGACACTCCTGTAATCTGTATTTCTTTTTCTTCTTACCCCTATCACATGTAAGTAGGGTCGGCACAACATATTTCTTCTTCTGCTTTCATTTATAACGCCGTGTGTAAGCTATACACAATTCCGCCAATGTCATGTACACACAGAGTGTGCGCTGTCTGTGACAGATAGCGTCATAAACGTAGGAGACCGATTAAAAAATACTAGTGGGCGCCCAGTGGTCGGCATAGTTCATTGATTTTTATAGGGATAAATATTATAATAATAGTTGTATGTTATAATATCATTGTTGAATATAGAATGAAAAAGGGTAATTGGAACGTATGAGTAAAATAATACATACACTCTAGCATACCAACCTCCTTCATAACTTTTTTTGAAGTCCTTTATTGACAGATGTCAAAATGTCTTTTTTATTTACATGTGTGTATATGTTGTGTAAAATTGAAGCAGTAGTGTGAGTAATGCATATTTTAATTAATTTAATGCACTTCTAATGCATTTTATATAAAATAAATATCTTTCTGCACTTCTCCTCCATATAAACTTTAACTATGTCAAATTTCACGTTCATCCGTTCGCGCAATTCCGTTAAAAAGGGATACAAAGTTAAGGCTTCACGTATTAATATATAGATGATGATAATTCAAAAACGACGATAATTAATTTGTGTTCAGACCGAATTATTGTATGTTTCCCACCAATATACATACAGGCAAACTTTTTTTGTTTTCTTTTTTTTATATCATAGGCGGCAAACGGACATGTGGGTCACCTGATGTTAAGGGATCATCACCGTCCGTAGACACTTGCAACACCAGGGGATTCGCAAGTGCGTTACCAGCTTGTCTTGGGGGAGAGAGGAGTAAGGGAGGGGGGAGGGGAGGTGGGCATCCGGCGCTCTCACTGACCGAACGAAACGCAACAATGCGTGCACTGTTACTTCACGTCGATGTTTCTGTGTGTCGGGTGGTACTACCCCGGACGAGCCGACCCATTCATGCTGAAACCAATAATAGCATTAATTAAGAATTAGACGATCTGATTAAAGTTTGATTTTGTTAATTTTAATAAATAATGGCAAGGCATGTAAAATTAAACGGTTATTATTCACCAAAGTTAAGACAGACGTAAGGTTAGTAGGACGGGGAATATAAGGAGATAGGACATCAAAATGGGAGAATCTGTTTCTCGAACGATTAAAGAATATACGATCTGGAGAACCGTCGTCTAGACCGCATTCAAAGAGAATGGTCCCTAATCCTTAATTTAGACAAATGCACCGGTGAACAAGCGTGATCTACACGTAGGCGACAAATGACGGAAGTAAATGCCTTATTTAGATATATGGGAATTTAAAAAGCCATGGTTTTTTGGGAACTTCATTTTGGAAAGAACCGTAAGATTTGCGGTTATATTTTCTGGTATTTATCTTTTCCACTCTCCCCTGTCAGATTTCATATTTTTTTAAAATATATATTATAGGCGGTAAACGAACAGGCGGGTCACGTGGTGTTAAGTTATCACCGCCGTCCATAGACATTAGCAACACCAGGGGAGTCGCAAGTGCATTGGGAGTGGGAGGAGAAGGGAGAAGAGAGGGAAGGGGAGGTGGGCCTCCGGCGCTCTCACTGACCGAACGAAACGCAACAATGCGTGCACTGTTACTTCACGTCGGTGTTACTGTGTGTCAGGTGGAAGTACCCCCCCGATCGAAGCGACCCATTCATGCTGAAACCAGTAATAGCTTCAGCTAAAACCACCTAAGTCTTTGTTTCGTTAAAAACAGTCCACTCTATCAAAAGCTAATGAAATATCATTATTTCAATGGCGACGCGACTTAAGTACGACTTTATTAGTTACTGTTTTGTACATACAAGTTCCACGCGGGCGATGTCGCAGGCACAGCTAGTGTTTAATATGTATTTCTGTTTTAAATTACAGGCTTTAGCGGCTGCGGAAGCGAACACAGCGAAATGGAGGCTCGCACACGAAGCGGCGAGGTCCCAGGCTGCTGCCAGGGCAGAGCGTATGCTGTCGGACTGCGAGTGGAAGATGAGAGAATTGGAGAAAAGGGCAAGGGATGCCGAAAAGCAGAATAAAGAGGTATGTTTTCTGGTACCCAATCTTAATATACTAATATTATAAAGAGGTAAAATTAAGGTAGATGTAAAAAACCTCTTTGATTTGTATAATTAAAATTTATATTTAAAACAAGTAAAGAAACATTCTATGTCATTCTTGGGAAAACAGTGTAAAAAAATAAATGTCTTCAATATTGCAAAAATATTATTTTACTTGTAAAATCGGCTAGCGACATAGAAATCGAACCTGAACCCAATAATTATGGCGACCGTAACAGGACCAAAAATACGCTGAGCAACGGATAATAGCATTCGTTTCGTTATATTTTCTTTGTTCATTATGGGAAGATCAACATTAACGTATAATTCGTCATTTTTGTTATCCCACATTATACCTAAAACGGACTGAGTACAACTTTCTTGGGAAGGCCCAGTAACTCACCCCCGTAATATAAATTTATCTTCACTCATTATGTCGAACCTGAACCCAATAGTGGATGTGTGGTGTAACTAGAATGGATAAGATTAGGAATGAATATATCAGAGGACGTTTGAAAATAGCACCAGTGACAGAGAAGTTGAGGAGTAATAGGTTAGCATGGTATGGGCATGTTATGAGACCATGTAACTAGAAAAGCTATGAGTATGACGGTCGATGGATATAAGAGTAGAGGAAGATCGAATTGTGTGAAAAATGATATGTGTGTAAAAGGTGTGATGACTGAGATGACATCTGATAGGCGAGCATGGAAAAGGAAAACATGTTGTGCCGACCCTACTTAGGTGGGATAAGGGTAAGAAGATGATGATGATTATAAAGAGGTAAAGTTTGTGAGTTTGTGACGTTGTAGGAGGTAATCTTAGGAACTACTGTTCTGGTTTGAAAAATTATTTCAGTGTTATATAGCTCATTTTTCGAGGAAGGTTATAAGCTATATCACGACCAATATATAGACCAATTGGAGCGGAGCACCAGTGAAGAATATTTTAAAATTTGAGTTTTTTTTTCCTCTTGAGAACTTCCGCTGCGTGCGAGCGTTAGCCCAAAGTAACTAAAGTAAACGAACGAAGTCGCGGACAGAGGCTAGTTATATTATAAGTTTCTTGCAATCATTTCAATGAACTAACAAGATGGTGGCAGTCTTGTTAGAGATTTCCAGGGAGTTTTTGTGGCAAGTCAGAATCCACGCTCCGTTTTATTATTTCCGATCCACTTAACTTATGCACAATAACCGAACTATATTACGCAAACGCCACCAATATTACAAAATACAGGGCCAAATAACACAAGATTATTTATTTATTTAGGTTACTAACAGAGTCAACATCAGTACATGTTATTAAAATACAGTAAAATGTACAGTTCAACATTTTTGCTAGATATGACCCTATTTACAGGCAACAACGACATGCATTTAAAAATTATTAGTGCATAATATAATTTAAACAATTAACAAGTTAAAAATTTCAATATGAAGTAATACAATTAATTATAAATGAACACATAAAGAATTGGAGAAATTATATAATATTAAAATGATAAAAATGATTCAGAGAACTGAACAAGTTGGAATTGGAAATCATAATCGGTTTCATTGTTTCATCATTAAGAGCATATGATTTCTTAATATCCGTAATGGTTTGGAATAAAATATCAGTGCTACTTGTACTCTTAGATGCAACGTTATATAGTCTCATTAGTCTATTTAATGGGGAGAAGGGGCCCAAATTCGTGTGAGATCGTTTTTCATAGAATAGTTTGTAATTGCCTGATCGCGGTATCCGAGAAGGTAACGTAATACACACTTGCAATAGTATTAGTGGCACATCCAAGATGCTATTTACCAATTTAAATAAAAATACCCTGTCTAAAAGTTCTCTTCGACCTTTAAGGGTGATCATTTTAAAATATTTTAATCGATCGGAATAGCCTTTGAGCTTATTATTTAGATTACAACTGTATGTTAAGTGCCAATGGACACTTTTCTGCACACTTCCTAAGCGACTTATATAGACATCGTAATGCGGATTCCAAACCGTACTACAATATTGCAGCCCTGATCTAACAAGAGCGTTGTAAAGCAGGATTTTGGTCTGAGAATGTCTAAACTCTTTGCTATTCCTCAGGACAAATCCCAATATTCCAATATGGATAAAATATAAAGTCAACTACATGACATTACAAGATCCCGCCAAAAACTCAGGAGGTATGTTCATTGTTAATGTCGTTTCAAGCTATGAATGGCGATCCGAGATCGAGTAATCGGTTTTTATATATAGAAAAATCAACATAACCACGCTCTGCTACCATGTTAAGGTGCAAGAGAAAAGCAATACACTATATAGCATTTTATTATTAGGATAAAATAACTACATACTAGGATACAGGATACACAATGGACGTCCAGTGAGAGACATAGTGTTGCCACAATATAAATGTACCATAACTTAACAATAGATTCAATGGTCTTATTCACAGAGTACGTTATATAAATAGAGGTCGCATTTGTTCTTTCCAATCAGCGTCTCTATAATACGATTTTCGAACTAATATCTGTTCGTTATAGATGTACATTTATAGTTATGTATATACAACAGCGGTACTGCGTAAATCGTATACAAGTTTTAGATCATTTTTATTTGTAATGAATATATTCATCCTAAGGCAAATCTTAATCCAAGTATGTGAATGCAGGTGTAAATGTTTATAAGTAGATCCGGAGATAGATAAAATTGTTTGTGGGGGCTTAGGAAATTTAAGGGAGCACACTCTCGTAACAGATACGTAACCAAAGTGAATGACAACAAATATTTCAAAGTTGTCAGTTTCAAATGTCAAAATTAATTGTCGTCCACCATCTTTCGTTATCAAACTTGCCAAAAAAATTATATAACAGTGCCATCTAGAGAGTGGATTGAAAACAAAAAAATAGACAGCCTTTTCCATACAAATCCGATTCTGAGATGTGAAAATAGCGTGGTCTTATTTCCCCCAACAGCTAACGAACGAAGTGGAAAATCTGAAAACAGCACCGAAACCGACACCATCGCACGTTGCGGAACTGCAACAACTGCGCGGACTCGCAACGGAACAGCAACGGTCCGTGCAATCCCTCTCACTCCAACTCCAACGAGTGGAGACGAGAGAAGAAGCTCTCAAACTCGAGGTCCACAGGCTGAAGGAGTTGCTGGAAAGGGAAACGGCGTCCGTGAAAGAGAGGGATATCAAACATCAACAAGTAAGTGTCCACACACGCAAGTATTTTTATCCAAAGATATCATAAAGATCGTTTTGATAATTTGTCCCTTTCCATGGTAAAGATGTCATGTCATGATTTTAGAAATAAAAGTGATATCAATGGGGGATCTTGGAAGGCCTTTTTTTATTGTTGGACGGCAAAATGACTGCACTAGGCCTGATGGTAAGCACAGTACAATCTAAAAACAACGGCGACCACCGAGTGACACACTATCCATCGCCGGTCGCCGCTGTCATGCCGGCCTGCGAACAGCTGGATACGTACAGGCTGATCCCGAAACGCGACCCGCAGAAGCGAATCACCATTACGGGCTTTCTCGCCATATGTTGGTACATGATGGTTGTGACCCAGTCAGGCTAAAAAAACCCTACCACCCCGCTTTCGGTATTGCCTCGTTCGTTATTCAGCAGGGTGCACCACGTGTAGGTGGGGTTGGCTTGGGTGTCTCAAGTCTTAGATGTTATTCGACACCCCTTACATGTAGTGGTCTTTATATTTTATCCATAATCTTGTGTTATTTGTCTCTATATTTTGTAATGTTGGTGGTGCTTTACGTTATATAGTTTGTTTATTGTGCACAAGTCAAGTGGATCGGAAATAATACCACGGACCATGGATTCTGACTCGCCACAAAAACTACCAGTAAAGTTCTAACAAGATGGCCGCCATCTTGTTAGTTCATTCTAATTATATCAAGAAACTTGTAATATCGATACTCACTTGACAATGGCAGTAATAGTCTACTAGAAGACTGGTTGCCAAAAATAAAATAGAAGAAGAAGAGGTATCGAAAATATGCTTTATGCTTGGTCTTTAGGTAGTGTTAATTTATTCCTAATCGCTTTCAGGTCAAAGTTATTTTATTCTGCAACAAATCCCTGTTATTATAATACAGTTACCACCATTATCAAGTAGCTAATTGTTTTTGTCACAAAGACCTTCTGGTGATTTCTGTGTTCTAATAGAATGGCGGTCTCCTTCTTAGAACTTTCCAAATATTTTTTGATTACATCTCAGCGTAACTTCATATTGTTTCTAGTCCAATTCAATTATGTATTTGATTTGAGTGATGAATGGGTCAACTCGCCCGGGGTAGTATCACCTTCTCACAGAAAACCGACGTGAAGTAACAGTGCCTGCATTGGTGCGTTTCGTTCGGTCAGTGAAAGCGCCGGAGCACTACCTCCTCTGCCCCTCCCCCTTTCCTTTCTCCTCCTCTCTCCAAATACAGGCTGGCAACGCACTTGCGATTCCCCTGGTGTTGCAAGTGTCTATGGACCGTGGTGATCGCTTAACATCAGGTGACCCACCTATTCGTTTGCGTCCTATAATATATATAAAAAAGAGAGTAAAAATAGGGAAGAGTACTAGGAAAGTATAAAAATAGGGAAGAATGCCAGGAGAGTATAAAAATAGGCAAGAATACCAGGAGAATATAAAAATAGGGAAGAGTACCAGGAGAATATAAAATAGGGAAGAGTACCAGGAGAATATAAAAATAGGGAAGAGTACCAGGAAAGTATAAAAATAGGAAAGAATGCCAGGAGAGTATAAAAATAGGCAAGAATACCAGGAGAATATAAAAATAGGGAAGAGTACCAACCAGGAGAATATAAAATAGGGAAGAGTACCAGGAGAATATAAAAATAGGGAAGAGTACCAGGAAAGTATAAAAATAGGGAAGAATGCCAGGAGAGTATAAAAATAGGCAAGAATACCAGGAGAATATAAAAATAGGGAAGAGTACGTACCAGGAGAATATAAAATAGGGAAGAGTACCAGGAGAATATAAAAATAGGGAAGAGTACCAGGAAAGTATAAAAATAGGAAAGAATGCCAGGAGAGTATAAAAATAGGCAAGAATACCAGGAGAATATAAAAATAGGGAAGAGTACCAACCAGGAGAATATAAAATAGGGAAGAGTACCAGGAGAATATAAAAATAGGGAAGAGTACCAGGAAAGTATAAAAATAGGGAAGAATGCCAGGAGAGTATAAAAATAGGCAAGAATACCAGGAGAATATAAAAATAGGGAAGAGTACGTACCAGGAGAATATAAAATAGGGAAGAGTACCAGGAGAATATAAAAATAGGGAAGAGTACCAGGAAAGTATAAAAATAGGAAAGAATGCCAGGAGAGTATAAAAATAGGCAAGAATACCAGGAGAATATAAAAATAGGGAAGAGTACCAGGAAAGTATAAAAATAGGGTAGAGTATCAGGAGAGTATAAGATCGTAAGCGCTTGTCCGTAGGTTGTGAAGCAAATAGAAGAGCAACACAACAAAGCGATAGAGAATCTGAAAGCGGAACATGCATCAAATGCTGCCGCATCCAGAACTGCATTGGAACGTGTTCACGCGGAACGCACTCGGGCTGCGCTCGCCCAACTTCGAGCTGAAGCCGAACAGGAAGCCAAAAACGCAGATAGAAAACTCAGAGAAGTCTCGACCAGAGTAAGTAATTTTTTATAATATCCAATTTAGAGATTTGGCTTAAAAGACTTTTTTGAAGAACATTTAATTTCCTAGAAATGCCTCATTAACATTTTTTTCTGGAGTCATTAATCTGCTTATATTCTAGGAGAGTAATTAGAGTGATATTACAGGCTCTAATTTTCAGGCATTTTTTTACATATTTCCAACAAAAATTTGCTTCGGGACCGAAATTAAATAGTCTTTAATCAAAGCACCTTTCGAAGCGGTACTCAAATACTATTATTTCAAATATATATCAAATAACAAGAGTTTTATCCACAGTTCGAAAACTTGAAAGAAGTTTTGGCGAGCAAAGAAACACAGTTCGAACAGGCAATCGCAGAGGCTCACAGTAAGGCTGATTGGGACATACTCCAGCTAAGGCATTTACTTGACAAGGCAGACATAAACTACGCGAACAATATAGAGAAACTAACTGAGAGATACGAGAAAGAGAAAGGTGAACTATTTATTTATTTATATACAAATGTGGATATAGCAACAGTAACATTTATCACATAAATACAACTTACACTATTAATATTTAAAAAATTTAGCCGTCCCGGGACGCCTGGCAGATGTGATACATCGAAATTGTTTTTTATAAGTTATATGCCTAAAAGAACAGATTAGGACTGGAATCAGCTATGGTATAGTGAATAGATAAAGCATTACAAATTTGTTCCATAAAATAATGACTGTTTATTTATTTTATTGCATAAATATTTATTTTTATTAAATACAGAATACAAAAATTAAACTAGGCTAGGGCGCGGTGTACTTGGCGGCACAGATATATTCGGAATTTATTGTAATATTATAAAGCTGGAGGGTTTTTATTTGGTTGATTTTTGGTTTTTTATTTGGTCCGATTTGAAAAATTCAGTGTTAGCTCATTTATTGAGGAAAGCTATAGACTAGATCATCACGCTAAAACCAATAGGAACGGAGCACTAATGAAGAATGTTACAATATCGGGTGTTTTTTCCTTTTGAGAGCTTCTGCTGCGTGTTAACATTAGCCCAAACTAACAATTCCACGCAGACGAAATTGCGGGCAGAAGCTAGCATAATAATAAAATTAACTCTATTTCAACATTCAACAGCATTGCATATAGTTTATAAGAAATGTATATTTAAACTTTTCACAAATATTTTACAGAACGTCTCACAGAAGAATGGTCCAATAAACTAAAAGAAGTGGAAGAGCAAGCGTCCAGCGCTGCAGACGAAGCGAGGAAACTACTAGAAAGTACTAGAGCGAAACTGGTGGCGGAGAGAATGGAGCAAATCAACAAACTGAAGGAACAACATAGGCTAGAAATGGGTAAGTTTTGGTTCTGAGTTTTATATGGGTTTAGACCTAATTACAGGTCTCATATAATGGTTGAATTTTCCTTTCATACTGGATTTAGCAGTAGTGCAGTTTGTGCAAGATTTGGCTGCTGAATTAACATCGCCACACTTATTTCTTTATCAAGATAGTATTGCTGGCTCACAAAAACGAAAAAAAAACAATCAAGAAATTATAGATTAAGATCCCAGTGCTACCAGACACACCTTATTTTTAAGTATATGAAACCTTATGTTTTGAGTAGTCTTTTATATACTCAGAAAGCACTCACAGAGTTCGAATCATTTAAAAATTAATTTCAAAGCATTTAAAAATAAGTAAAGTTCATTAATTATTTAGCCTGCTTTAAAGCGTCTGGCAGAAGTTATGTCCCTGGGAAAGTGTCAGGCAATACTGGTTCCTACTTTAGTATGATATTATACACAACATTTATAAAAATCAGCCATTTAATTATAAGTAAATCAACTCTTATTTTTATTCACCTTTATCTATTGGTACATCGCCCCCAGTCTCAAGCTCTGTGAGTGCGCAAGCGTTATAAGTACATTAGCGGTCGCGGCAGTCGTTGTCCTACCTTGATAATAATAAAAAAACCTAAAATTCAACTGTAACGCCACCTACCGAATCCAATTGTGAATCTAAACCATTCTCGGATCCACTCGAACACGCACACAAAATTTCATCAAAATCAGTCCCGCCGTTTAGGTGGAGTTCAGTGGCATACATACGTACAGAAGAAATGTATATATATATATACTTAAAATATAAGGTTTGATATATTTAAAAATAAGTTGTCTCTGGCAGCTCTGGGATCTTGGACTATTACATATACCAATTATAGAATGAAACCTAATTTTGAAATGAGTTTTCGTTGAAGATTTTTACTGGCAGATTATGCTTTCCTATAGGGACTATGAATTAAGAAATAATTAACAAGTTTAACATCGGGCAGAGATTATAAATTTGGAATAAAAAAGATAGCTCAAAACAAATACAGATAAAACACGACATTCCCATCAGATGACAAAACTATGTACTCCCACGTGAAGGAAATATGTAATGCAAAATTCGATAGATGTAAATATAATTATGCAAAAACCTGTATAAGAAGTTTATTATATTTCAGATGAGCAATGGGAACAGTTTATGATTGATAAAGAACAATGTTTAGCGAGAATGAAGATGGAATGCAGACAGGAAGGAGAAGAGGAGAGGGTCAAAAGGGAGAAAGAGTTGCTAGAGGAGATAGCAGGTAGGTAACGATAACTAATCGACTCGTAGAAAAAATTGTTTCAGTTTAAGCGAAGAAATTATTTTCAGGGACAATCAAAACAGATTTGGAAATTTTATTAGGGTTATTGTCAAGTTAACATTGCTTTTTCTATTATAAACCCTTTGTGTAATACTTTTAGAGTTTAATTTTCTTTATCAAAATCTTATAGCTCATTTAAGATTATTTATTTATGTGGAAATCCAACAGCATATATGTGGTTTTATAAAGTAATTTATAATATGTAACAATGAAATGCAAAACAAGGTTTTTCAATATCAAGTGATGTATAGTAATAGTTATAAGTACACCAAAGAAAAACATGTATCCTTTACTGGCGTTTAAGGTATAGATGATATATATAACAGACTAGCAGTCCCAGCGGCCGCTGTCCCGCCTTAATAAAAATAAGTGCGTGTATCAGCCACTCTCGATTGAAATAAAACTTGTTATTTAAGTTCCGAATTAGCTAATAGATGGCACTACAGATAATAGAGTTTTGATTTAGCTTGTTACTTACTGTTCGAGATAATTGTTCAACATGTTTTAGTTTGTCGTTAAGGGATGGCGCTACACTACAGTTTGCTCGCGCTTTCGTGTGGTCGCTATCTTTTAATGACATGCGGCTGTCGATCAGACATATTTTAATTAGCCAGGTACCAGCCCCCAAATACTCAATTGTCCACTTGTCCTTTCGTTATCTGAGTTGTTGTCTTTGTTGTTTTGTTCATTGTGGTAGTGTTAGTCAACAACATTTCCGTAAACACTTACTTACATTGAAACCAGATGGTCGGTCGCGCGCCCATATATACATCATTAATTGTATTGTATGATTTTTATTATTATTTAAATTAATATTTCATTTTTTTTTTCAAAATTTTTTATTCGATTTGTTTATAAATTATTTATTGACACATACAAAAATATTTAAAAACCGGCTGATACAAAAACGTGACGCCATATTGCTGGAATGGACTTCCGTTGCATTGTCGTCCAGTTACCTCCTGGACGTGCGTAAAGAAGTTTTACTTCAATAAAAAAAATACCTTGACAAATTATATACTTAAACTTTCCTCCTGTATCACTTTTTCTACTGGTGAAAACCGTATGAAAATCCGTTCAGTAGTTTTTGAGTTTATCGTGAACAGACAGCCGGATAGACGTGGCAGAGAACTTTGTCTTATAATATAGTGTATTTATTACTCTTGTGTTCTTTTATCTTTGTTAAATTATTATTGTTTACATAATTCCTCGATATAATTTTATTATTTCAACTTTAACCGTATGCCGTTGATATCGAAATATGTAAATACTTTTGTGGAAAATCTCATGCCGATTGAGCGGTTTAAGCTAAGCGTATCTGTTGCTCTCATGGGTTTTATCAAGTAAATTGATATTATATGCAATACGTTACAGAATTAAAGTCACAGATACAATCGCAGTCTATCGATTTTGATAACCTAACGGTTAAGGCTGCAGCGTGTGGAAGAACTCTGGCGGTCACGGAACAAGAATTAAGGTTAGTTAACACAAATTCCCTATACAAAGATTTATCTAGATGATATTGTTTCTTTGCATGTGACATGCGAGAACAGAATACAATAAACAGCATTTATGGAGGTTTTTGGTGATAACTTGGTCTGTCGTGTAGTGTCTTTTATATTCTATTCATAATGTTCTGTTACTTGACTCTATATTTTGTAATATTGGTGGCATTTAACGTGATATAGTTCGGTTATTGTCCACAAGTGGATGGGAAATAATACCAAGGAGCGTGAATTCTAAGATGCTACAAAACTCCCTGAAAAGTCCTAGCAGGGGCCGCCATCTTGTTAGAACATTGAAATCTTTGGCAAGATACTTGTAATATATGTACCTACTCGATAATGGCAGTAATCTGGAAGATTGGTTGCCAATAATAATATTAAACAAAAAAAACCTACATTTATACTCTAAATAAAAATTCATAAAAGCCGGTTTGTTATATTCTGTTTGAGCATTATTTTTGGCTGTAAATAGTTCTCCGTTATAGGTTATTAAAAAAAACGTCTAATTTCAATTCTATAACACTCATTCGGTAAACACTCACACGTCTACACTTAACGATACAGTTATTATTATTGAAGTGAATTAATTAAATTTCATAATTATTGGCGCTATTGACGCATAATTATTTACATTTTTATTCATTAATCTTACATATGATGGGCGACACAATCTCAATGCAACATATACAGGCTCTTATACTACGCTTCGCTAGTCTGGCTTAAGCCGTGGAAGCGCAATACGGTCATGCTTACCAGCATGTGATGACGCGCAATGACCGCAATTATACATTGAAACTTAAATAACTTAGTGAAATATGGTCGAATTCTCATCAATAGTTTTTTTTCGAACTGACTAGGCTATTGACCTAGCAAGGTCTTAACAGCTTCACCGGACTACAAGGCGTGCGCTTAAGGCACTCACCTGTTTTTATTTGACAACTAGGTCAAGGGTGCACGGCACACCTCGTACACACATACACATAGTGTTTTACTTTACTGAAGCTTCGCGTCTTATATTTGAGACTACATCGATCGATAGGATGTTTGAACACTATACCTTTGCCTTATCATAACTTACACAAAAAATAATATTAAAAAAAACTGTAAAGAAAAATAGACGTTTTTTTTCGTTTTGGTTTTTTTTCCTTTCCTATTAATAAAACCATCCAAACATAATTGGTAGTCAAATTTGATCCTAAAATGAAAAGTACTGATATTGCATTGTTTTTTTTTTTACACTAATTTTATTTAACACTAATAAATTATTTTTTAGACTGAAAATATAGTCTTTTGGACGAATTCGGCTACCATAATACGTTGCATGTCAAAATTTTTCATCCCAGTGTATTTATTTGTTTCGCGAGACTCATTTGTGGTGTTATTTGATTGTACGCAATTGTTTCATACATTTTGACATCAATGAAATGACTATAAATATAAAGGTACTGTGGATTTGAAATTGAAGTGAAATCTATAATTTCAATTTTTTTTTTTTCTAACTGACTACGCTATTGGCCAAGTTAGGTCTTAACAGCTTCACCGGACTACTAAGGCGAGGGCTTAAGGCACTCAGCCTATAATTTCACGTTATGACATGCTACGTAAGGATGATCGGACGTAGTGCGCTTGCGCGGCTTGCGTCATTTTAGCGGCACGTAATATAGCGGCCTGTTATATACGTTTAATAGACTTTATAAAAATGATTATTGCTCCGAGTGCCAGTAGATATGAAAACCGCACTAATATTAGTAATTTCACTAAACAAATTCTGCCTTGTTTATAAATTATTCATATTAAATAATTTTACAACCAATTTCGAATTTTCTCATTCGACGGTTTTTTTGTCGGTTCTTTTGGCGCGTTAGGGAAAAATGATGAGAGTAAATTTTTACGATGCGCGCGCACACCGTCACAGAAAACCGACACCCTTTTTTTTTTAACGTGGGGAAATCCCTTATGGATACGCCACCCTCCCGGGGGAGAGGGTGGGTTATGTCCGAGTCGCACGGACTAAAACCCCACGGTGTACCGACAGACCGTTTCGTGGGGGCGGCAAGGGATCGCTCAAGCTAATCAACCTTGTAGAGCCGCCCCCACGGTCCGCCCGGCGGAAGGTGACCGCCGGGCTCCTACCTATAGAGGGACAGACCGGGTACACACCGGCTGCCCCCCCTCGTCCGCCGAACCCGTGCAATGAGGAGATGGGCCCCCCGGCCCATCCCCTCAGGTCCAGCTACGGTGGCAGGAGGAGTTGGGCGAAGCGCCTTCCCCTCCTGCGACCTCCTCGCAGAAGGAGGCCATTGCTCGCCAAGCCTGTTCGCTGCCGAGCATGGCCGAAACCACGCTCGGCAGCGATAAGTCCGTTCCCACGGCCGCCGCCAGAATGCGGCGCTGCTCCCCCCACGCAACACACTCATACAGCGTATCTTCGTCAGCGCCGCACTCGTGGCAGGCGGCCGTCGGCTCACTGCGTGCGATCCGGTGCAGGTACCACCCGAAATAACCGTGTCCGGTGAGTACCTGCACCAGTTGGAATGTCAGGGAGCTCCACTCCCTTGTTGTCCACTCCCGCAGGACCGGGCGGACAGCGTCCACTGTGAACCACCCGAACCGCTCGTCCGCCAGGTCCTGCTGCCACCTTTCGACGGCACTCGAACGTGAACTCGTACACGGTGGCGAGAACTTCTGCCTCAAGCTCCCAGGGCAGGGAGCCGGCGAGCGTGAAGGCCGCCGCCGAG
Source organism: Antheraea pernyi (assembly GCA_015888305.1). Taxonomy (NCBI): domain Eukaryota; kingdom Metazoa; phylum Arthropoda; class Insecta; order Lepidoptera; family Saturniidae; genus Antheraea; species Antheraea pernyi. The sequence continues at coordinate 269,191 of MU158735.1, read as the reverse complement.
GACACCGTCCGGTACGCCCGGATTGCCCTCAGTGCCACCGTGCGCTGTGCATTGCGTAGCGCACGCACGTTGGCGGCACTGAGGGCATCAGACCAGACTGGTGCCCCGTAGGCGGCCATCGCCCGCACGACTCCCATATAGAGTTGGCGGCACCCGGCGCTCAGCCCACCTATGTTGGGGAGTAACCGGCCGAGCGCCGCAGCCGCCCCAGAAATTCGCGGTCCGAGCCCCGCAAAGTGGGGCTCGAACCGCCAGCGCCCGTCCAGGGTGAGGCCCAGATATTTCATCTGGGTCCCCACCCTGATCCGGGCTCCTTCCACCACAATGTGAGCCCCAGGACGTGACCCTCGCCGAGGCCCATGAAATGATAAGGCGAAAGATAAAAATTTTGAAAAGATTTTTTTTTTACTTTTTTATACTCATTGCCGTATCACGGTGACAAATTGACAGTCGTTATACGTCTGTTTATCGGTTTCATTGTCTATTACTGTTAAATATATTTAGAATCTGACATACCTATCGGAAAACTATATTAAAGATTTATTTGATATACAAAATCGTATTTGTTCTCTCTCTTTCTATCTTACTTTATTTTTGGCAACCAATCTTCTAGAATATTACTGCTATTGTCGAGTAGCTAATATTACAAGCGGCTTGTGATAATTCCAATGGTCGAACAAGATGGTGGCTCCCTTGTTAGAACTTTCCATGGAGTTTTTGTGGCCTCTCAGAAATCATCTTCCATAGTGGACCATAGTTCTTCTCATCCACTTCAATAACCGAACTATATTACGTAGAACACCACCAATATTAAAAAAATATACAGTCGAATAACACAAGATTGTGAATAAAATATAAAATTCACTACATGACGGCCCAAGATCCCGCCAAAAACTCGCATATTTGTTCTCGTACATTCTCTTCGCTTTCACAGTTAAAATGACATAGATACTAAATATCAAGTAAAATAAAGGCACAACCATAGATTATCTCAAAATAATATACAATACTTTTAATTATATGTGCTCTTAAAGTAACCTTTGCGATAGTGTTCCTTTTTTATAAACAATATTCTAAAAGCGAGTAAAGTCAACGGGAAAAACTAGTTCGCTATATCCAACAACTGATTACCGCTATAAAAGTTTGACCCCCATACATATAACTAGTTTCCTTATTCATTTACGGTTGAAAATTTGAATAACAATTTATTCAAATTACCAGGCGAACATGATTTGAGAACGCGTTTTATTGTGAAAAAAATTGATACGATATACGTGTAACGGGATATATTTTATTACCAATGCTTATATTAAATTACTAGCCTCTGCCCGCGACTTCTTTCGCGTGGAATAGTTACTTTGGGCTAACGCGAACACGCAGCGGTAGCTTTCAAGGGGAAAAAACCCCGATTTTGAAATGTTCTTCATTGGTGCTCCGCTACTATTGGTCTTAGCGTGATGATATACATCATATAACCTTCCTCGATAAATATATAACACTGAAAGAATTTGTGACGTTGTAAAGGGTAATCTCGGGAACTACTGGTCCGATTTGGAAAATTCTTTCAGTGTTATATAGCTCATTTATCAGGGAAGGTTATAGGCTATATATATCATCACGCTAAGACACATAGGAGCGGAGCAACAATGAAGAATGTTGCAAAATTGGGGTATTTTTCCTTTTCAGAGCTTCCGCTGCGTTTTAACGCAAAATAACCATTCCACGCGTACGTATTACCGCCCAACGAAGTGGGCACGGGTCGGCTAGTGTCATATAAATCCATTGATCACTAGATATTATAAAATAAAATCCTCTGCCGCGTCTGTTTGTCTGTTCGCGGTAAACTAAAAAACTACTGGACGGATTTTCACGCGGTTTTTAGCAGTAGATAAAGTGATTCATGAGGAAGGTTTAAGTGTATAATCTGTTACGGATTTTTTTAATATCAGGGCGGGACAACGTCCACCGGGCCCGCTAGTTTTATATGAAATATATTTGTATAATCTTTTTACTACTTTAAAGTTTTTTTTCTTTGTGTAAACAAATTCATGAAAGTAGGATATATAAATAAGTACTACAGTTACGACGAAGTAACCGTAGGTGTGCCTAGTCCATCTGTCTGAGCGAATAAGCCCAGCATCTTTCTTTTTTTCTCGAACTGTCTACGCTATTGGCCTGCCAAGGTCTTAACAGCTTCACCGGTATATAAGCCCAGCATCTAATCATCGGTCGCTTTTTAAGGCATCAAGATATATAAACAGCCGATTCCTCCAACCAATGGCGTCTCACATCCGAGTAAATAATGAACAGCCGATAACTTCAACCAATATTTATTATATTATATATTTATTTTGAGGTAATTAGTAACAACCCCGATATAGTCAATAGCGCGGTATCGCAAGTCAATAGTAGTTCCCCGTTATATAAATTGTATATATTTATTACGTTTTCTTGATGTCAAAGTGTTCATTAGTCATCACACACACATATCACCGGCTTATTCATTACCATACATCATGAAAATGTCCAAAAGGCAGTATTTTATAACTCTGTAAGATAAAAATGAATTATTGTATGATATAAAATGTATATAATGAAAAGTGACAATTATTTAGCACTAATAAATTTATATTTAGTATTATTTATTAACAGATGTATTTATTTATTGATAAACATATTGTCTTTGATATAAGGAAATAAGAATGACATTACAAGAGTTACGAACCTTTTTTTTTCTTCGGTATGGCCTCTGCCTATGTATGCGGTTTCGCCAATGTCAAATGTGACAAATACAAGTTTTAAACTTAATTGTCAAATGTTCAGTATAACGTAGTATAATCTAAAATAGCAACATGTCAACATAGACAAATCATCACAGGGGAATAGGTACTGTGTTATCTTTACATAGTATAAAATGAAGTCGCTTCCGCTGTCTATTCCTATAGATCTTTTAAACTATTCAACGGATTTTAATACAGTTTAGAGTACTACAATAGATAGAGTGATTCAAAAGGAAGATTTATATGTATAACACATACGTATTATAGTACAGGAAAACCTAGAAATTTAAAAATTTGCTTCGATCAACAATAACTAGATAAAGGGTCGACGTGAAAAATACGTCTGGGTAAATAAGAGCTCACTTGAAACGTGTGCCCTTATTTTGTTTAGTTTGTTTCAAACACAGCCAATGTAAGCCCGTTTCACATATCGTAGTGTATTCAAAAGATGCAAAAATAATACCCGAAAAAGCAATATAACGGGTTATCTTACTTTCGCTAAATACATGTTGAATAAGTTATATTTTAAGCTTTAAACTAACTAATAATATCAAATTTTGAACAAAGTTACCGATTTTAAACCTGTGATACAAAAATGTTTGGCCTCCCCAGACACAAACACGTACAATAACGGGGAAACGTACTTTATTACTTTGCTCGTTTTATCATAAGTATTAGATAATATTTTGAACATTTGTGACTTTATTACAAGGTGTTATGGTTATAATTAGGTTGAACTTAAAACAGTTTTAAAACTTTTTTCTCCTTTTCTTATTAAACAAATAGCTACACATAAGCACATAAGTATATATTTACGCGGATGGCTTTTAGCTTCGATTTGTACGTGACCCTTTATCTAGTTATTGTTGATCGAAGAAGATTTGTAATGTGATATCATAACATAAAAAATGTTGTGTGCTTAAATCGCAAACGCTGGCTAATCCTTACGAAATAGATCAAATTAATGTACTACGGAATTGTATATCTTAAAAAGAATGATAGAAAAGTCCAGGATACGGCATATATTTATCTCTAAAGGATAACCCACAGTAACCATTTTTATCTTTTATTTAAATACATTACATACGGTGTACATGTCATGTAGATCAAAACAGGATATTAGTAAAATGCATGTCTACATTGCACCCATGCGAAGTTTGGGCGGGAAGCTATTGAGTTATAACTGTTATAACGTATAACAGGAAAGCGTAAAACGACGCCATATTGTCGTGTTTGACAGTTGCAGTACATTTGGCGCGCTCCTGACCGTCATCGGAGCGTGCATCGTCACCGGCTCGCTCCGTCTCGCCCTAGTGGCGTTGCTTCTCTCGCTCGCACTCATCTGTTACTCGCGTAAAGTTAACAAAAGTAGCATAAAGCGGAATAAGGAGTGCTAGACATACATAGATCATAATTAATAATTGTAGACTCCTTATTCATGTAAATACCGTCACGAATCGTGAGTGTATATTGGTACTGTGTAGAATTTCACTAATGAACGTATTTTGCGAGATATGGGATGATGAGGGTAAACAATTAATCTAGTTAGCGTTTTGAATTCATCGCATATGAAAAATATTTTGCTCGCGCTAATGTCTTCGACACGTTATTTAGATATCCACTTTATACAAAAGTATATCATAAATTACGTACGGAATATTTAATATATCACTGTTATTTTTCGAGTGAGATGATAAATAATTAGTCATGTGATATTCATTTGTTTGTATCACTGCTAATTGTCACGTGATATAAAAAAACACAGTTTTCGTAACAAAAAAAAAAGTGTGCGTACTTATGTACACGCATTAGAAGTAACACATTTGGCGTAACAATATAAAAATCTTTTCAAAAATTTTGTAGAAACAACGACACTAACAATAGAAAAAAGGTATTTAATATATTGAAAGTTTTAATACAAAGAAATACAAACAACAAATACAAAGATACAACATGTTGACTATAGCTAACTTCAGGGTGTCGGTTTTTCGTGACGGTGTGCGCGCGCATTGTAAAAATTTACTCTCATCATTTTTCCCTAACACGCCAATAGAAGTATAACTTCAATAATAAAATTGTATTTTTGCTAGTTTTTATCCCTTGTTATAAGTTGAACTTTCTAGTAGTTGATAATCCGCAGTTTTTATACGTGTGATATATTTTAGACCGAATATAAACCTATAAGACTCCTCGGATGGATGTCCATTGCTTGTTTTTTATATAAGAATGATAAGAATCTACAAATAACAATGAAGGTGTGATAATGACATTAAAATATCGCAAGTGTTCTTTAATCACCAGTCTGTTAAATAACAGTGATTTTTATATCACTATTATAAATACACATTTGGTGTACGATTTCTTGGTTTTATCAGTGAAGTCCTTATTATTTCACTCACGCCAGCATAATCGTTCCAAGTTGGAAAAATTAATACCGTGTTCTTTAGACTGTGATAAATCACAAGCACGAATTAGCGTTTACAACTGCTATCATGTGCTCACGAGTCGTGACGGAAACCTATAATTTTAAATATTAATATTAGTTAACCTACTCATAATATAATTATTTGATTAATATATATGTCGGGGCAGCGATAAAATGGCGTCCATGTAGAAAGTATGACGTCATGATTATGATTTGTCGATCAATCCACCAAGAACCATCGAATAAAAGTTTGAGGTTATTAGTAACACTCCTGATATAGTCAATAGCGCGGTATCGCAGGTCGATAGTGGCTCCCCCGATATATATATTACAAGTCACTTCTAATATTAAAAAAAAAACAATAAACGTAAAGAAACTGAAAATTAATTTTACTGTTCTAAATTCGCTGCTCTACCATAGACAATACATTAGAACATGTCAGTACTATTGACATTATTAATTTTATTATATTTATTTGTGATATAAAACTATTGATTTATTTCGCCCTGTAATTTTACAATGTATTCTACATAATAAAATACTGCCCTATTGGACTGACTTCATTAAAACGATACTCTCACATATTATCTTATCTATTTATGTACATTATTACATAACGTTTACTAGTAAAATCATTTACAAAGTAATCATTGTTTCGTTATTAGTTCATTACAAATAACGAGTTCAAAGAACGCCAATATTTTTCGCCCATTGGTTAGAATTAGAGTGATATCGCACAGCCAATCACGTGCGTGGATTGATCGTACTTTATGTCCTGTCACTCATATTAACCAATGAGATGCGAGAAATTTTAATTTTCCAAGTTCTTCATTTGAAAGACTGTAATGTCGATTTATGAGACCAATCAGCGGTAATACTGTATAACAAATCTTTATAGTTGCTAAAACTGCATTGGCATACGAATTGTGAATGTCAATGAACCTATTACGTATAGAATCTGTCTTATAAATTCATTGTTTTCTATTACCATCATATCTCATTGTTATTGCTTATTCATTCATTTATTTTTACTTCATTTCTTGTCAATAATTTTGCTTCGATCGTCTAAATAAAGGCTTTGTTTAAATAGTTTATATATTAAACTATACTGTATGTAATTGTATTATCTGTTCTTAGTATGTTTGTTTAATATTATGTGCCTATAATGGCAATATTTCATAACACATGTCAATTACTTATACTTTTGTATCATAAAATACATGTATAATTTTATAATATTTGGTATATATATTGGTTGTCCATGAATAATGTAATATATATTAACATTTTGTATATTGTATCTGACAAGATAATTCTCTAGTGAGTTGTATTTTTTGTATGTTATAATTTCTCTTCTAGTCAAATTACAATCATAGGTAAATAAAAAGCTGCTAAATTTACAAAGGTTTATTTATTTTAAACTTTTTTGACAACTGAACAAACGACATAGATTCTTTTTATACGCCACGATTTATTTACGAAGCTACAACATAACCAAAGTTATACAAAACACGAAGAAGTAAAGAAAAGTGTACACAAAATTCGAGTAAAGGAGTTTTTGACGGGACCTTGGAATGCCATGTAGTGGTCTTTATATTTTATCCATAATCTTGTGTTATTTAGCTCTATATTGTGTAATGTTGGTGGTGCTTTACGTTATATAGTTTGGTTATTGTGCACAAGTCAAGTGGATCGGAAATAATACCACGGACCATGAATTCTGACTTGCGACAAAACCCCCCAGGAAAGTTCTAACAAGATGGCCACCATCTTGTTAGTTCATTGAATTATATCAAGAGAGTTGTAATATCGATACTCACTTGACAATGTCAGTAATAGTCTTCTAGAAAACTGGTTGCCAAAAATAAAATAGAAGAAGAAAATCGAGCAAATTACCACCAACTATCAAACAACGCAGGCACAGGTCGTAAGTCTATACAGCCATACAACACAGGCACAAGTCACAAATCCATACAGCCATACAACACAGTAGAAATAACAAAAATATTTAACCTATCGTTTTTTTTTATTATCCCCTCTAAACCCGTAACTAACCAAATAGAGAAGCACTGGCGAGAGAAAAAGAGTTACGCGAGAGAAGAGTCGAAGACGCCGGTAAAATAAAGCAAGCTGAAAAGGCATCCGCGGAACAGATCGAACATTTAACGAGGAAATGCGCTTGCCTTAGAAAACTGTGAGTATCTATACGTATAATAAGAATGTAAATCTTTTTTAAATGGGTAAAGGTTTTTTTTATATCATAGAAGGCAAACGAACAGGTGGGTCACCTGATGTTAAACGATCACCACCGTCCATAGACACTTGCAACACCAGGGGAGTCGCAAGTGCGTTGCCATCCTGTGTTTGGGAGACGGGGGACTGGGGAAGGGGGAGGGGAGTTGGGTATCCGGCGCTCTCACTGACCGAACGAAACGCAACAACGCAATTCGCTGTTACTTCACGTCGGTTTTCTGTGAGAGGGTGGTACTACCCCGGACGAGCCGACCCATTCATGCTATAACTTGTTATTAGCTTCAGCGTGGCTCTACCACGTACAAAACTATGGCTCAGTTGAAAGGATTCGAACCTGCGTCCATCGACATTGGCTAGCTACTAACGTCGAGTTGAAAATCTGTCGCCTAGCAACTATAGGTGTGTTCTAACAGGTGTTGCGAAGTAAATACTTCATCAGGCGCGTTGAGTGGATGAATTTGTAATTTTGCGTCATGACATGTTACGTTAGCATGACCGGCCGTGTTGCACTTGCGCAGTTTTCGACATACTAACGACGTGTAGTATAGGGGCATTACATGTAATATTGATATTTAGCAGTTCATCATACGTTTGATTGATTAATAGACTTTATAAAAATGTATATAAATATTGCTCCGAGTGCCAATAGATATGAAAACTGCACTAATGTTAATAATTTCAATAAACAAATTCTGAAACTTAAATATTGTAACACTATAATAAATTTAAAATTTCAAAATTGCACACAGTTCTTCAATTGTTTTGACCTTTTACTTCTGTCCTAATAAGGACTAATACTTATTTCCAATCATCAGCTTCGATGACATGCGAGCTCGTCTCACGGCGAGGGAGAGGTCCGCTGAGCAGGACGCGAGAGCGAAAGAGAAGGAACTACATCACCTGCGCGGGGAAGTCGCAAGACTGACCAAAATACTCGTCGAACAGAGGTAAACTATACAATTGTTATGCGCCGTCTTATTTAACCAGATAGCTGGTTTTATAGGTATAAATAACTTAGAAATTTCAGTGTTTTATAGTGAAAAATAGGGTTTCGGACAAATCTATACTACTATTCTAATATTATGAAGCTAAAGAGTTTGTTTGGTTGAACGCCCTAATCTCAGGAACTACGGGTCCAAACTAAAAATGATTTAAGGAGCCGAGCGCCAATGAAGAATGTTTCAAAATCGCGTTTTTCTTTTTGAGAGTTTCCGCTACGTATTAGGGTTGGGCCAAAGTAACTATTCCACGCGGACGAATTCGCGGGTAGACACTAGTCGAAAATATATCCCGAACCGAAGGAGACAGTTTCTGAAATAGTTTACTAGTCCGTAAAACCTAAGGCGGTTTCCTTAACCACAGTTCACCGTCACTGGGCGCAAGGACGAGGGCGGACGGCTGTGAAACACTTCAAACGGACGAGTTCAAAACGGGCGAGTTCAAAACTGGCGAGTTCAAAACTGACGAGTTCAAAACGGGCGAGTTCAAACCGACGGTCGAAGTTCAGGGCGTTCAACCCCGAAGGAAGGGTATGTGACAACGCGTCTAAATGTACAGAACACTATGTAGAGGTGAGCAATGAACAGACTAACGCTTCATCTATCCTTTGTTAACTAAATATTGCTAATTTTAACCATAGAAAACAAAGAAATTGTAAACAGTTTCGTTTACAATCACTACTTTGAAAACAAAAGTAGCAATTTTACGAAACTACAACAAACAATTAAGTTTTTTAGTTCAGTTTGTTATTCATATTGTTGTTCATAAAATTTCATAGTTCATACATGGAGTTTTTGGCGGGATCTTATAATGTTATGTACCTAGTGGATTTTATATATTATTCATAATTTTGTGTTATTTAACTGTATATTTTGTAATATTGGTGGCATTTTACGTAATATAGTTCGGTTATTGTGCACAAGTGACGGCCACCATCTTGTTAGTTCATTGAAATAATCGCATGAAACTTGCAATATCCATTACCTACTCAATAATGGCAGTACCTACGAGAAGATTGCTTGTCACAAGTCATCTTACTCAAAGCCAAAACATAAAAATAAAAGCGGGGTGGCAGGGTTTTACAGCCTGACTGGGTCGCAACCACCATGTATATGGCGAAAAAACCCGTCATAGTGATTCGCTTCTTCGGGTCGCGTTTCGGGATCAGCCTGTGCATATCCAGCCGTTCGCAGTTCGGCATGGCAGCAGCGACCGGCGATGGATAGTGTGTCACTCGGTGGTCGCCATTGTTTTTGAATTGTACTGTGCTTACCATCAGGCATAGTGCAGTCATTTGCCGTGCTACTATATAAAAAAACAACAATAAACATAATTATATTTCTTTCCATGTTGTTTCTGTCCTTGCTTTTACATAACTGACAATCCAGTCCTCTTCAAAGACTTTTACTGCCATTTTGTTTTTTTCCATTCGGAGGAAAAGTCAAAGGTATCTAGACCGCGCAGCCAAATCCGACGTCATTTGATAATTACCAATTCTGGAGTGGCTTGTGATAATTACAATGTTCTAACAATATGATGGCCCCCTTTTTAAAACTTTCCATGAAGTTTTTGTACTATCCCGAATGCACAATAACCGAACTATATTACGTAATACACCGCCAATATTACAAAATATACAGTTAAATAACACAAACTTATGAATAAGATATAATATCCACTACAGACTAAAGTAGCGGTAAAAACTCATTTGCATAGTTAGATTAACTCCACTTACAGCACTTTTGTTCTCAATGTACGAGTTTGTTCTCAGTAAGATTTTTAAAATTAATTATTATTTTCGATAATTCTCATACAGTAACATTGAGTATGCGCTGGTGATCGTTGGGTGAGATGAAAAATGTATGTTTGTCTCTGCTATTTATTTCATAATTTCATGTACATAATATACACTTGGCTGAATAATTAAAAGCTTACTCGCTTATTGACTTTTAATAAAAATAAACATAAAAGATAATTTTAAAATAGACTGTAAAGGAATATTTAATATAAACCAATTATGAATATCGATTGACAAAACACTAATGTTTCGTCAATCTTTTTGGCCTCTCTGAATATAGCCGTATGTTCGGACTTTAATATAATATAGTAAAGAGTTTAACACAAAAGTTTAAAATACTATTATAGGTATATAAAATTGACGTTTATTCATCCTTAACTTGTCTCAATGTTATACATGCAATATGAGTAGCTAAATTTATGTTCTACGCAGCTATATTCAGAGCGGTCAAAAAGTTTGGCGACGATTGTCAGTGACTTTATATTGACTTGACATAATAGTTGCTGTATAGTAATTTTTTTATTAAATTTACCCCATTAATCTTTAAACTATAGACTATGGTTACTTATACTATATAAACTATAGACATTTAGTCCCATTCACCTTTCAACCCGTTTGCTTGATTTTTAGACTCATCTCACTCTATAAAGTCTCGTTTACATTTCAACCTGTTTGCTTGACTGTCAGGGTCAGCGCACTGTATAAAGTTTATAGACATTTAGTTCCGCTGATCTTTCAACTTATCTACTTGACTTTCGCAATATAGAGTCTATAGTTAGTCCCGTTCACCTTTCAGTCAATTTGCTTGACTTTTACTATCAACTCACTACATAGAGTCTATAAACAGTTAGTCCCGTTCACCTTTCAATCTGTTTGCTTGACTTTTACTGTCAGCTCACTGTATAGAGTCTATAGACAGTCCCGTTCACCTTTCAACCTGTTTGCTTGATTTTTACTGTCAGCTGACAGCATAAAGTCTATGGACAGTTAGTCCCGTTCACCTTTGAACCTGTTTGCTTGACTTTTACTATCAGCTCGCTGTATAAAGTTTATAGACAATTAGTCCCGTTGATATTTCTACTTGTTTGCTTGACTTTGCTTATCAACTTTCTGCACAAAATCGACTATAACGTAATTAAACATGAGTAAAAATGAGACAGCAACATTTATGTAATTTATTTTTAGTTAAATCCTAGAACGAACTCGATTTTATTATACCGCCCATGTTGAAATGCTTAATTACTGGTAAACAGTACATATTTTAAATTTTATATCTCATACTAAAATCAAGTTTATATATCCGCTATTAGTGATTAGTTTTTATTCTTCTATTTACGCTATAAATACTTCGCACTGTAAAGTCTATAGCTAATTTTCAACGCGCAGTTAAAACTATACAACACAACCTCTTTCAGTTTATGATTATTTACACGTCGTAGTAATATTTTATTTTCTTTTTTTTTATAATTTCGTAGGCGGTTCTCTAAGAACGCCAGAGCCTGTCCGAAAGCGGCCTACTTTGCCGGAACTGATGCCTTTGCCTCCGCAATCCCGCCAAACGCTTCTAGAATTCGAAAATGGCCGCCGGCGAGCGAAGAGTGAGCGTCGATCTCCCCGCAGTTCAAGTGCCTGTTAGGATAAAGCAATTAGAAGAGAGAACTAAGGATTAAAACGTTTCATATTAAACATAAACATAATTATTGTGTATTTATTTTTGTTTAGGAAACTCTAATTAAGAATAATCGTTGCGTATTTATGTTCTGACAGCTATAGAAATGTCAAATCCGAGATTCATTTTAATACAACCTTTTTTATAAAGTGACATGACACTAGCAGAATTTGTATCTATGAGACGTCATTATTAATAAGTTCAAGTTGAAACTTTTTAATGAATAAAAACTTTTTTGAAAAGAAAAAAGGACGGGTTAAAGAAATATTATTTAATAATTTTTCATAATATTAAAATTAAATAGTTATTCAAATACGTACTTAATACTCTTTTGTTATTCTTGTACTGTGAATATATAAAGAGAAAGAGTATTCAAGTAGAAAATAGGTCAGATATATAGTTTTACTCTGTTACACTCAAATCTATATATGCATATAATAGGTTAAAGCAGTGCTTGTGAACATAATTCTTACTTAATCAACTTAAACTAACTTACTACAATATAAGAACCAATTCCCTTGCCTCATACATAATTTATTCATAGTAAGGTCTAGGTAAAAAAATGCCTTTGCCTATCAAATATTATATAACCTGTGAATTATTCTGAATTATCTGTGGAATATTTTTAATTCATCCCTATACGTCTATTATATACTATGTAAAAACATTATTACACAAGTTTACTTTCATATTTAAATTCAAAGGATATGTTTTTATTATTGTTATTTTCTCATATTCCCGCTAAAATGTTCGCGGTTTTCACTACGTTGGAAGACGTCACGCCGTTCAAAACAACGTTATTTTTCTTCGGTATAAATATACTAAAGTGTAAATGTCATAGCAATGTTTCGGAAGGTGTGACGTCACGCGATACAATAATGCTTTCTGTTCACGTAATTACAAGTATTATTGATTCTTTTACTTGATTATTAGAATAATTCAGTTTTTATACATTATAAATGGTAGAAACAATATTAATGTCATTGTTATTAGTCTATTAATTTAGTGTATTCTTTATAAATCAGGAATTTAGTTAAATTAATTATACCAGGTGAATATTTAGACACTAGCAATATTTATGGAGAACACTCTGCACTCGATTCTCGTTCTAAAACAAATACAAAAATAGGTGCTTAATATTTGACCTAATTATCTAGAAACAAAAAAAATATACTCAATCCTCTAAGCGTCTATGTTAAAGCACAGTGTCCATGACCATCGGGTGAAGTGAAAGTGAAGCCAACCAACGAACAAAGGATAATTTTTCGATGTTTGAACAAACAAAAGGGTTTATTGTCCGTTTTATTAATGAAATTTATTAACTCCGGGTCGCCGCTCGTAGGTTTTATCACCGGTCAGTCAACCCAAGTTTATTTAAGTTATTACCCATACTTTTATAATTCTCAAAACAAACTTTATCTAAGGTGCTCTTTGTTGTCTATTAGTATTTGTTTTAATATTATTCGTTTATATGTTAAATGTGACCATAAAGTGTTATATCCTGGAATACTGCGAGTGTCTATCCTATCGCCTGGTGTATGTGGGGGGCTTATATTGGGAAATTGGAAAGGAGTGTATTAAGTTAAAATTGGAACTTAGAGATAGGAGCTTAAGTACTGAGCTGCCGGGATACGTGGTGCCTTACGACAATTTTCCGACTTTGGTAGTTAAACCAGACGGGCAATGATTTACGCTAAAAGTTGTATTTACTCTTTATATTTATGTAAATAAGCCAATTTTTGTAATAAACTTTTTTATAATAATTTTTTTTTCATTTCTTACCCACTCTAGTACATCATTACAGCAAAGTCTCCTATCGCGTCTGTCTGTTATGTCTATTAGGGTGTTACAAAAATATATATATTTTTCCTCGGAACCACGCTCAAAAGTTTCGTTTTAATGCCAAAATAGGCCTCTGAAAATATGAGCCCTTAATATTAATATTTAGGTTGTCCGCATCGCACTTTTCGATTTCCCATAAGAATAACACAGGAAAAAAGTTTTTTTTTTCTTTTGATTTATATAACTAATGAACGATATATCGTATTGCAATACCCATTCATTATTTTTGTAGAGAATTTAACGTTCTACAAAAAAGTTTTGATGTCAATTTTTGATAAATCAACTCCGTCAAAAGTTATTCAGGTATACATAATTTGTCAAGGTTTGTTATTGCCAGGGCGGGACAATGACCGCCGGTCCCGCTAGTATTATGATAAATGACAATGCAATGATGGCATAGCGACCCTAGTCAATTAAATACGTGGGTTTTTTTGAGTAATTTTTAACCACCTCTCCCCTCTGGTGATATGTTGTAATATTACACTCCGTCCGTAAATCTCACGTGATATCTTTCAATATTTGTAGTCCAAGCATGAAACCTTTGAATCTATATTGTGACCATACTTTAGCAGTGATGCGTGTTCATACAAACAGACAGACAGACAGAGTTTTCTAAAAATGATTGAAATGTATTCTATTACCTATTCCTAGACACCTGCAACAATTTTTTTCACGGAAATCTAGAAAGTACAGACACGTTACATTCTTATTATATGCATCGATGACAACATAAATAATCAGTTGACATATTAGGTCTTTACCTATGAACTTGCCGTTTTGTATGAAAAAAATTAAACGATTTTTTGTCATGTATTTTTAATTTGTATTAATAGAAGTAATCACCCATGCAATCAATGCATCTTTGCCAACGCAGTGGCAGTTTATTGATGCCCTTCTTAAAGAAATCAGCTGGACGGGAGGCAACAAATTCTTCAAAGGCATTTTGTACTGCCTCTCGGTTATTGAATTTTTTTCCCGCCAAGGAGTTATCCAAATTCTGGAGACCGTCTACTGTGCAGTATGAGGTCGCGCGTTGTTGTGCAGGAGCAGCGGAGACGAGCGATTGACCAATACTGGTTGGAGATGTGCCAGCTTCTCCATCATTGTGTTCAGTTCTTCACAGTACACATCTGTAGTAATGCTCACCCCGTTTTGTAAGAAGCTGTGATGAGTCACACCGGCGCTAGATCACCAAACAGTGACCATAACTTTTCTAGGGGTAAGTTTTCATTTAGAGCATTGTTTAGGTGCGGAACCAGGATCCAACCAACTTGCTGACCGCTTCCATTTTTCATCGCAGGTAACAATGCGGTTTAAAATTCCTTCATTTGTGTGTCTGTTGAGCAGTGCAAGTCTCGTCTCGACGCGTACTTCGCGTTGGCGATCATTGAATTCGTGGGGCACCCATTTGTCAAGCTATTTTACCTTGCCAATTTG
The DNA here is from genome assembly GCA_015888305.1 of Antheraea pernyi. Lineage (NCBI taxonomy): Eukaryota > Metazoa > Arthropoda > Insecta > Lepidoptera > Saturniidae > Antheraea > Antheraea pernyi. The sequence continues at coordinate 253,988 of MU158735.1, read as the reverse complement.
ACGCAAATGGACCAATATTGTTTTCACGCTAACGTCGAAAGCTGCTTGCTAATTCAGCCGTTGATTGTGTATCATCAGCTTCCACAATCGCCTTTAATTCGTCGTTGTCGACCAAAGTCTTCGGACGACCGCGAGGTTCATTTTTCAGGTCGAAATTCCCAGAACGGAAGCGAGCAAACCAATAACGTGATGGTGCGTTGGTTTGTAGTGTTACCTCCGTAAACGTCGTTGATGTTGCGTGCCGCTTGTGCCGCGTTGCTGCCACGACGGCACTCATATTCCATAATTACTCGAATTTTTAACGTATCCATGATGACAAAAAAGATTGAAAAGCGATGAAAATGTAACACTAATCAATAAACAAATGACTACCTACCTTACCTACTACTACCTTTGTAAAAGGAATTCCATGTTTTTAAAATAAAATTAATTTGAAATTAGAATTCTTAACCAAACAAAAATTATTTTGTTTTGAAATGGCCAGTACGGCAATTTCATAGGTAAAGACCTATTATTAGAAGTAGATTGCACTCTGCTCCTCTAAAAAATCAGCCGAATGTATGTCGCATCTATCTGGGTAAGTGAAACTTCTTTAGGCGCATGAGGGTAAAATTTTTACAGATGTAACGTCACGCAGGTATGCAACGGAAGTGACGTCATTTGCAGTAAATGCAAAAACAGTAAATAAAATTTTTTTTTATTCTTTTTTCTTGTTTGTATAAAATAAACAAGACTTATAAATTAGTTCGCCAAAGAAGTTTCACTTCTGACATGTGTACTTTGTACGCACACACTTTTTTTTTGTAAATTCAAGACAACGTTTTTACGAAATGAAATATTTAAAAAACATACGGAAAAGGAAAAGATTGTATTGAAAAATCACGATATAAAAAAAAGTTTTTTATTTTATTTAGCATCTGTGGTCCGTATCCACAATTCAGCCAGTATCATGTGGTGAATGTAGTAATCCGAATAACATGTATTAAAAAGAGAACCATAGATAAGATATAGTATACTGAGAAAGAGAACTTTTGAACGGTAAGAGATATGATTAGAGTTTGATTTTATTTTACGAGATGACTTTACTTAAAAGATTCTTATACGTCTCCGTAAGTATATCCCTTGCAACGCTATTAAACAAATTGAAATAAAACAAGATCACTAAAGGTAAAATATACATTGTAAGAAAGAGAAACACTTATTGATTTAAAAAAATATATATTGATCGGCTGAACAATTTAGATATAAATTATTAATAATAAATTCTAACACTTTATCACTTGAAATAACCGACACGAGTTCGGACAGATTCCGCACACTACGACGGCCACCGAGAAAGTGAGCCAACACCTCGGAATATCATCTCGCGTGCCTCGGAAGGGGCACGCGGGGAGACCGCATCAGGGTTGCCCCTCTGGCGGTGGCTTCGCTCTCCCCCGTGACCCCGTGATCGTGTCGTGTGTGTTCAATAATGTGGTGTGCAGTCTTGCTCGGCGTCTTTTCGTCGGATTTGTTCGATAAGCCTCTCCATCACTTCCCTGAAGACCGCTCTAGTTTTGTCGGCTTCTTCCGGGAAGGCTTTTACTCGTTCTTCTGTCCTTTCGACCAATCTCTTCAGCAACTCGGACGCCGTCATATCCTCTAGGGATTTTTCTTCTAGGGGTTTCTCTGCTATTTTATGTGGGTATCTCCTGTTCTTACGTCTGGTTTTTCTCGGACCCTTAACCCTCCTCGGGTTTGCGGGGGCCATGAGGCTCGCCGCCGTCGACTCCTCAACCACATTCAGGGTTGGTCTGGCTTCAGAGCGTTTCCCTGGGCCCGTCCGGGACTCGGTGCCGGCCCGGTGGTTCCTTCTGCTTGAAAACGGGGCAGCGCATCTTGTTGTCGGCCGAGTGGGCGCCCCCGCAGTTGGCGCAAGTCGCCGGCTCGTCCTTCCTTCATTGGCGGACGAGGTGTGGCCCTCCGCACCGCACACAGACCATCTGTGAGTCAACACGGCGAGCGCTGCTCCTTATATAGGCCGTCGCTATATAACTACCCGACATTTTCAGGTAGGGCAGATCAAATGCTAAATGTTATTTACACACTTGTCCTACGTCCCACTGAAGTTAACCTTTTCTTATAATGTTTATCCCTTAAAATTTTCCATTTAACATCTCTTATTATTTCTCTAGCGCTGAGATCTTTATACGAACGTGTTTGTAAAACCCCTAACTCACATTCAATTAATTTATTCCGGTCAACTCTTCTTATACAATTTATAATAACTATTAAAATTTCATCCCAGCCGAGACTAAATCCGTGATAGAATAAGTCAAGTTTATTTACAAATGAAATGAATTTATCTAAATTACTATGACATACGACTTCGGACATCGTTTGCAGCAACATCTTTATAATATGCTTCAAGCCAAAATTCAGAGCACGGTTTAATATATTATCATTATTCATAGCGCTTTCAGTTCGATCAAGCGTTAAATCATCAAAGATGACTTGCTTCACATCTCTGTCTTTAATTATGTTCATCAATTCAACATCGTATTCAAGTTTCCGATCGAAAAAGTCCAAAACTCCACTACTCATTTTGCTAAATATAAATCTCCATAATTTCACGCGTTCAATCGCCCCAGTTTTTAATGAATCCGAAATATATTCCGCAGCTAAATACTCTTGGAAACTGTAATGTATGAATTTAGGAGTACCGTCGCTAAGTATGCAATCGATGATTCCCGTTTTCTCTCTACCCCCTTCCATGTTTTCTATAATACTTTGAATTTCTTCCATATCTGCTTCAGTTAATATTTCACGCAAATCGTCTCTAAACGTCGCATAGAATGCTAACTTCTTGTGTGTATGCATAAACTCTTTCAGTTCTTTCTCGTAAGTCATCATAATATCAGGATTGTAAAGGTCCATCTGATTCTTCTCTTCAAATCGTATCTTTTTTAACTTCGTCTCTATGAAGTGTTCGTAGAAGGACAATGTATTCATTTCCAAGTCCCATTTCATTGAAATATTTTCTTCCGTTGCTGTTTTTCCAATTTTAATTTGATTTTGAAAATATTCTAAGACTATGTAGATATGAAGTGGGGTGAATAGCAAGCTTATCGCTTCTTCAGTTTGCGATTTATATATAGAATGCTTCGAGAGACTTGTTTCCGGGTTGCTAATTGCAACATAACAACTGGATTTGGAGTTAAATATCCTGCTCCATTTTTCACAGAATATCTTCGTTTCAGGGATCTGTGCCTTATTGATTTCAGCATTAAAGTATTTCATTGCTGATTTGTAAAGCGAATACAAAAAGTAACTCGTTATTTTTATAATCTTTTTAGTATTAATTAAAGAATAATCATCAACGAATTGTCTCATGAATTCAAAAAATCCATCTATCCTTTTAAACTGTTCCAAATCAATTTCATTTAAATTCATATTGACATTTAAATATTTATCTATGAATCTTTCTTGCTCCTCATTGTTGAAGACTTCTAAGTTATAGGATACACCGAATTCATTATCCAGTTTTTCTCTAATGTTATTGTAAGAACGACCAGTGATCCACATACGTTGCTTATCTATACTAATATTATAAAGAGGTAAAGTTTGTGAGGTTGTCGGGGGTAATATCCGGGGAGTCGGAGAAAAAATGGTCGAACGAAAACGTTTCTTACGAACGATATATGATTGAGTTCTAGAAAAAAGTTGTAGCTTGATAATGCCTATTACCGACCAACGAAGTGGGCACGGGTCGGCTAGTAATATTATAAAGATGTAAAGTTTGTGAGTTTGTGACGTTGTAGGGGCTAATCTCAGTAACTATTGGTCCGATTTGAAAAATACTTTCAGTGTTATGTAGCTGATTTATCGAAGAAGGTTATATATATATATATAATAATAGATTAATAGGAGCGGGGCACCAATGAAGAATATTTCTAAATCGGGGTTTTTTTCCTCTTGAGAGCTTCCGCTACGTGTTAGCGTTGACTCAAAGTAATTAATTCACGCGGACGAAGTCGCGGGCGGATGCTAGTAGTTAATATAACAATCTGTTGAGTCACTCAGGCCACACTATTTGGATTTTCCTCAAGAGCGTACAAAACAAGTTTTACGATTTAAGGATAAATGAATTGATAATTTTTAATTATAAAAAAAACAGAAGGACAGAAACAAATTATGAAGGATTTTCCGAGAAGGTTATTGTAAGCATTCTTATTAGGTTATAGTTGTCTTACTTCGTCCGCGTAAAACCTAATGTACTAAATAGTGACTAAGAAAGTCATCTGAGTGTATTAAGTCTTTAGGTGATAGAACCACACTGAAGTTATTATTAGTTTCAGCATGAATGGGTCGGCTCGCCCGGGGTAGTACCACCCTCTCACAGAAAACCGACGTGAAGTAACAGTGCTTGCATTGTTGCGTTTCCAGTCTCCTCTCCCCCCTCCCTTTCCCCAAAACACAGGCTGGTAACGTACTTTCGACTCCCCTGGTGTTGTTAGTGTGGTGATCACTTAACATCAGGTGACCCGCGTGTTCGTCTGCCTACTATGACATAAAAAAAAATGTTATCTACTTTTTTCTCGTACTTCAGTCGTTGTCATTAAAATAAAAATGACTTATGATAGACCGAACCGATTTCAATGAAATGAAGACTAAATATCAGTCGAGGATATGCTTTATGATTTTCTTGGCGATGTTTTATCGTGAACGCAGTACTTTAACAGTAATGCGTGTTCAAACAAGCAGACAGACATTACTAAAAATGATTGAAATGTATTTTATTACCTGTTTCTAGACGCCTGCAATATTTTTTTCACAAGAATCCAAAAATTACAGACACGTTACATTCACATTCTTCATATATGTATAGATTATATTCTCAGTTATAATTACTTATTTGTATAAATTATTACGTAATTAGCCTTTACTCACGGATTCGTTCGCGTTAATGTTTTCTTTTATATTATAGGAGGCAAACGAACAGCCGGGTCACCTGATGGTAAGTGATCACAGCAGTTCATAGACACTAACAACACCAGGGGAGTTGTAAGTGCGTTGCCAGCCTCTGTTGGGACGGGGAAAGGAGTGGGGGGAGGGAGAAGGAGGAGAAGTGGGCCTCCGGCGCTCTCACTGACCGAACGAAACGCAACAATGCAAGCACTGTTACTTCACGTCGGTATTTCTATGAGAGGGTGGTACTACCGCGGACGAGTCGACCCATTCATGCTGAAACCAGTAATAGTCCCAGCGTGGCTCTACCACCTAACGTGGATTAAACATTCATTCATTCATTCATTCGTCGTGAAGAATAATTTTTGAAATGAGAATTTTTTTACGCGCGTTATGCGGTATTTTTTTTGCAGGAGATAAATTTATTATTTTGCGTCATGACATGCTAGTGACCGTGACCGATCCTATTACGCTTGCATGCCTTGCGTCACATTAGCGACGCGTAATATAGCAACCTGTGTACATCTAATATTGATATCTTGTATTAAGATTGTGCAGCCCATCGTTTTATGAATTAATGAACTGTATAAAAATGTATACAATTATTGTTCGGAGTGCCAATAGATGTGAAGACCAAACTATTGATAATAGTTTCAATATACAAATTATGAAATCTAAATAATTCATCCAGCATTGTTTTGAGTTTTCACTTCTGTTGGCAGTCCTTCTTGAGTTTTTTTCGAGGTCGAATCAAAAAGGACTCGCTATCGACCGTTTGATCACCCCTGACATAGGGTATTTCTTCCAGAGAAAAACTATATAAGTCCATTCTAAATTAAGGTAGCGAAGCCGTGGGTAAAAGCTAGTGATTTTGATTTTGACGATATTTTCCCTCCCTCCTTAGCTTGGAATCTGTACATTTCGCTGTTGACGAGATCTCTCTATACTAGGTGAAAGTTTAGACAGTAGCAATACTTATGGAGGATATTCTGCACTCGATTCTCGTTTAATTAAAAAAATAGGTACTTAATATTCCACCTAATTATCTAGAAAAATATAAAAATTATACTCAGTCTTCTACACGTATTTGTTAAAGCGCAATGTCAGTGACCGTCGGGTGAAGTGAAAGTGAAGTGTGAAAAATAGTGGCAACAACAACCAACTAACAAAGGATAATTTTTTAAACCATGAACAAAGAAAAAAAGTTTATTGTCCATTTTATTATCGAAGGTTATTAACTCCGGTTCGCTCCTTGCAGCTTTCGGCACCGGTCATTGCACCTAGGTTTATTAAGTTTGTTTCCATACTTTTGAGAGTCTTAGAACAAATTTTAACTTAGGTTCTCTTTGTTGTTTATTAGTACTTGTTTTGATATTATTATTTTATATTATAAATGTGACCATGAACTATCATCTGTTAGAATATTGTAAACGAATAACACCAACACCTGGTATATTTCTTAATTTCCCGAACAATTACTTCTGTTTCTTTTGAAGCGAAACTTTTTTCGGATTGATAGTTATGGCAGCTGATAATAGACGGCTGTTTAAATAATATAATACATACCTGATTAAGAAGAGGAATCTTCTTTAATATGCTAAACAGATTTATTAACTTGTTTCAGAAAGACCGGAGACTTAAACGAAGCGAAACAAGTTAATAAATCTGTTTAGCATATTAAAGAAGATTCCTCTTCTTAATCAGGTATGTATTATATTATTTAAACAGCCGTCTATTATCAGCTGCCATAACTATCAATCCGAAAAAAGTTTCGCTTCAAAAGAAACAGAAGTAATTGTTCGGGAAATTAAGAAATATACCAGGTGTTGGTGTTATTCGTTTACAATATTCTAACAGATGATAGTTCATGGTCACATTTATAATATAAAATAATAATATCAAAACAAGTACTAATAAACAACAAAGAGAACCTAAGTTAAAATTTGTTCTAAGACTCTCAAAAGTATGGAAACAAACTTAATAAACCTAGGTGCAATGACCGGTGCCGAAAGCTGCAAGGAGCGAACCGGAGTTAATAACCTTCGATAATAAAATGGACAATAAACTTTTTTTCTTTGTTCATGGTTTAAAAAATTATCCTTTGTTAGTTGGTTGTTGTTGCCACTATTTTTCACACTTCACTTTCACTTCACCCGACGGTCACTGACATTGCGCTTTAACAAATACGTGTAGAAGACTGAGTATAATTTTTATATTTTTCTAGATAATTAGGTGGAATATTAAGTACCTATTTTTTTAATTAAACGAGAATCGAGTGCAGAATATCCTCCATAAGTATTGCTACTGTCTAAACTTTCACCTAGTATAGAGAGATCTCGTCAACAGCGAAATGTACAGATTCCAAGCTAAGGAGGGAGGGAAAATATCGTCAAAATCAAAATCACTAGCTTTTACCCACGGCTTCGCTACCTTAATTTAGAATGGACTTATATAGTTTTTCTCTGGAAGAAATACCCTATGTCAGGGGTGATCAAACGGTCGATAGCGAGTCCTTTTTGATTCGACCTCGAAAAAAACTCAAGAAGGACTGCCAACAGAAGTGAAAACTCAAAACAATGCTGGATGAATTATTTAGATTTCATAATTTGTATATTGAAACTATTATCAATAGTTTGGTCTTCACATCTATTGGCACTCCGAACAATAATTGTATACATTTTTATACAGTTCATTAATTCATAAAACGATGGGCTGCACAATCTTAATACAAGATATCAATATTAGATGTACACAGGTTGCTATATTACGCGTCGCTAATGTGACGCAAGGCATGCAAGCGTAATAGGATCGGTCACGGTCACTAGCATGTCATGACGCAAAATAATAAATTTATCTCCTGCAAAAAAAATACCGCATAACGCGCGTAAAAAAATTCTCATTTCAAAAATTATTCTTCACGACGAATGAATGAATGAATGAATGTTTAATCCACGTTAGGTGGTAGAGCCACGCTGGGACTATTACTGGTTTCAGCATGAATGGGTCGACTCGTCCGCGGTAGTACCACCCTCTCATAGAAATACCGACGTGAAGTAACAGTGCTTGCATTGTTGCGTTTCGTTCGGTCAGTGAGAGCGCCGGAGGCCCACTTCCTCTCCCTTCTCCCTCCCCCCACTCCTTTCCCCGTCCCAACAGAGGCTGGCACTTGCAACTCCCCTGGTGTTATTAGTGTCTATGAACTGCTGTGATCACTTACCATCAGGTAACCCGGCTGTTCGTTTGCCTCCTATAATATAAAAGAAAACATTAACGCGAACGAATCCGTGAGTAAAGGCTAATTACGTAATAATTTATACAAATAAGTAATTATAACTGAGAATATAATCTATACATATATGAAGAATGTGAATGTAACGTGTCTGTAATTTTTGGATTCTTGTGAAAAAAATATTGCAGGCGTCTAGAAACAGGTAATAAAATACATTTCAATCATTTTTAGTAATGTCTGTCTGCTTGTTTGAACACGCATTACTGTTAAAGTACTGCGTTCACGATAAAACATCGCCAAGAAAATCATAAAGCATATCCTCGACTGATATTTAGTCTTCATTTCATTGAAATCGGTTCGGTCTATCATAAGTCATTTTTATTTTAATGACAACGACTGAAGTACGAGAAAAAAGTAGATAACATTTTTTTTTATGTCATAGTAGGCAGACGAACACGCGGGTCACCTGATGTTAAGTGATCACCACACTAACAACACCAGGGGAGTCGAAAGTACGTTACCAGCCTGTGTTTTGGGGAAAGGGAGGGGGGAGAGGAGACTGGAAACGCAACAATGCAAGCACTGTTACTTCACGTCGGTTTTCTGTGAGAGGGTGGTACTACCCCGGGCGAGCCGACCCATTCATGCTGAAACTAATAATAACTTCAGTGTGGTTCTATCACCTAAAGACTTAATACACTCAGATGACTTTCTTAGTCACTATTTAGTACATTAGGTTTTACGCGGACGAAGTAAGACAACTATAACCTAATAAGAATGCTTACAATAACCTTCTCGGAAAATCCTTCATAATTTGTTTCTGTCCTTCTGTTTTTTTTATAATTAAAAATTATCAATTCATTTATCCTTAAATCGTAAAACTTGTTTTGTACGCTCTTGAGGAAAATCCAAATAGTGTGGCCTGAGTGACTCAACAGATTGTTATATTAACTACTAGCATCCGCCCGCGACTTAGTCCGCGTGAATTAATTACTTTGAGTCAACGCTAACACGTAGCGGAAGCTCTCAAGAGGAAAAAAACCCCGATTTAGAAATATTCTTCATTGGTGCCCCGCTCCTATTAATCTATTATTATATATATATATATAACCTTCTTCGATAAATCAGCTACATAACACTGAAAGTATTTTTCAAATCGGACCAATAGTTACTGAGATTAGCCCCTACAACGTCACAAACTCACAAACTTTACATCTTTATAATATTACTAGCCGACCCGTGCCCACTTCGTTGGTCGGTAATAGGCATTATCAAGCTACAACTTTTTTCTAGAACTCAATCATATATCGTTCGTAAGAAACGTTTTCGTTCGACCATTTTTTCTCCGACTCCCCGGATATTACCCCCGACAACCTTACAAACTTTACCTCTTTATAATATTAGTATAGATAATATAATTAGTTAATAGCTTCTGCCCGCGACTTCGTACGCGTGGAATAGTTATTTTAGGCTAAGACGCAGCGTAAGCTCTCAAAAAAAATATCCCGATATTAAAACATTTTTCATAATTGTTCCGATCCTAGTGGTCTTAGCGTGATGATATATAGCCTATAACGCTCACAAATAACGTGGCTTTCTATTGATAAAAGAATTTACAAAATCTGTTCAGTAGTTCCTGAGATTACCCCTTACAACGTCACAAACTTTACCTCTTTATAATATTAGTATAGATTATAGTATACATAGAAGTATAGATTTCAAATACAGTTTTTGCCATACCAAAATCTAATTATTTACATCAGGTACATAACTTTTTAATATTAAACCACAATATATTAACCGTAAAAGCTTAAAAAAAAAACTTCACTGAACATCGGTAAACACTGAATGAAACTGAACATTTCATTTAAATAACAATTTCTTCATAATTAGGAACTTTATTTACATTTGTATAAAAATATCACATTTGTCTTTGGAACAAGCGACCGCTCAACACTGTCCGATCTTGTATATATACGTCACAGATTAAAATACAAAAGGCCGTGCGGTGGGGATGCCTTTATTCATGACTAGAGATGAGACAATAATATATATAATTAATAAAAACAAATAATTTACTTTTTATTATCACGCTTTTTTTCTTTTTTTTTATTATTAGCTTCACCTGTATGTATGTAACCGACCCCTTTGAGCTCGATTTTGTCCTACTTTGAACGATCAGATTTAAATCAAACTTTGCACACCTGTCAAAGGTCGATTACAATGCAATAATCCGAAAAAAAGTTAAAAAAATTTAACTAAAAAATGAAAAATAAATAATAGTTTAAAAAACTAAAAAAAACACGCTTTCATAAAAAAATCCATCTAAAAAACAGAATATAAAATTTAATAAATTTGGATTAAGAAACTATTCTTATTCTATTCTATTCTAAATTAGAAATAAATGTATATTTTGGTAAAAAGTGACAAAAAAATGATAATGATCTCCAGATATCAGTATTTTTATAATTTTTATTTATTAAGTTACGTTACGATAAAAGTTTATTAAATTGTTTTTTTTTACAACCAATTTTCTAGTAGATTATTATTGCCAGATCATTATTCGAGCAGGTAAATAGTCTTACAAGTTTCTTGCGATCATTTCTATATTCTAACAAGATGGTGGCTCTCTTGTTAGAACTTTCCATGGAGTTTTTGTGGCAAGTTAGAATCTATGCTCCATCTAAGGTAAAAAGTGTATCCATCTCATCCCATGTATATCTCATCTCAAGCTTTTCTGCTGGCAATTGGTATACCATCTATAGGGTTTTTTTTTATTATTTAAGATACAAACAACGTTAGCAAAATAAGCACGAGTACAATATTTTTAGAACTTTATGACCTCCTCAACTCGACTTTCTATACATCCTTACTAACATTATAAAATCATATATTATTTTATTTGTTATACTATAAGGCCTTATCTCTTCAATCGTCTTCATAAAATTTTGCATACACTTTTATGGATACAAAAGGCATAGGATTCCTTTCATTAAAAACTATATAACAAATTCCCGAAGGTTAACTGAAATCTACATTTAGCGAAGCAGTGAGCAATACATGTATAAGACATATTCTGGAAGAAATTCTACACACAATGAAGATCGTATTAAAATCTGTTACGTCGTTTAGTGCAACTAAGCATACAGACAGATAAGTATACACAAATAGATATCTTCACAACTTTTAATGTAAAGCAAAGTTTAAAATATACGCGCAACAAGTCGTTTAAGTCACGAGCTCCTTTGACTTTACAAAGCTCCGAAAAGTGGGTTCGCCAGTTATGACATTAAAGTAATATAATGCATCTGTACAATACCAACGAGGAGCGCTAGTTGAGTCATTTACAAATATGATATACTAGCTGTGCCCACGACTTGGTCCTCATTGAGCCTTATGTAAAATAAAGTAAATTTTCAAAAAAAAGTATTAACCGACTTCAATATCAATCAAAAACCCATAAGGCATTAAAAAGCGGAAAATAAATAGTTTATCAAAAATAAAACATATGAATATGTGTGCTACCTAGAGATGTATGAAGCAGAAAGACGTACCGTGAGAATGTTTTTCAATGATTTATGGTTCTATACATGTCAATCAAAGGAAGACGAAATAGAGGATCACGCTAAAGACGCAATCCAAGATTACTGCATCGCGAATAAACGCGAACGTATTCAAACAGCTTCGAATGCACGGTACGATGCGATCTACTTTATTGTACACGATGAAGTGCAAAAATGGTGGATGACAGACGAAAAATCTTATTATTTGACAAACAAGAGACAGTATTTTGATGGATTATTAACGCAATTCTCTGGAAAATCGTTACTGAACGTCATAAGCTGTATGTTTGTAAACAGGATGAGGAAATATGATGTAAAATTCAATAAGGATGCTATAGATTGTTTGAGTTCGCAAGTTGGACCCGAAGCTACTGTTCTAATAACAGAAGTTAGGGTCTTAACAGGTATAAAATTAGCACAACGTTTCTACAATCTTAACAGCTACGCTTTTATAGATATTAATGATGTGACATGTCTTTCTAAAAATGATTATAACTCTATAATACAAGAACTAAAGACTATCAAGTTGAATTTACTTATCATATTATATGAGGATGTAACAGAAGCTAAAACAAAAGTATTCCTTCGTCTTACTGAGAAATCTGTTACACAAAACTATATCCTAGTTACCAATAATAATTCAGTTGAGAAACTACGGGTACATATAACGCGTGATACGTTTGTGACTTTGAGTGACGTAAGGAATGATCTCACCGACTTAGATATCGCAAGCCAAGAGAAAGTTTTAGAAAGAATGTTCGTGTTTCAAGGAGTTACAACGACTTTCTCAAAAGTAATAACACACGAAATGAAAAATTTGATTGAATCGACAATACTACAGAAGGTTATAAACAATGAGATAATACATGTAGGCAAAACACTTACGAATCCTTATTATGAAGATGTTAAACATTATTATGTACAGAGGAGTTTACGTAGACAGAATTCTGTATTAAAGGAAGGCCCAATGGAACCTCTTAATACTGGACATCAAGAATTAATTAAAATAAATACGTTAGAAGAACTAAATGATACTGTTATCATAGTCGGCGCTCCCGGGATGGGAAAGTCCACTTTTCTCACAAACTTATCGCTCCAAACTAAAGAACAAAACCCGAGTATTTGGATCGAAAGGATAAACTTGTTGGATCAAACCAAAGAACTGTACAGATTGCAAAAAAATAAAATAAGAATTACTAAGATTGATGCTCTCAAATTTGTCTGTAAAGCTGCACTCTCCAGAAATCTGATAAGATTCAGTATAAAGCCTACACCTGTAGTCAATTTCGATATTAAAATTAATGACGGTGACGTAGCCCTTACCAACTGTAATGAAATAGATTACTTAATTTTATTTGAATTGCAAATGCTTATCTATTGTTATAATCAAGGGAAAATAATTTTACTCTTCGATGGCTTTGATGAGATCTGTCCACACTATGAAAAAGAAATGGTAGAGATATTGAAGTGTCTAGTTACAAAATGCTCATCAGATGCCGGGTCCGACGTAAAGCAACGTATGTGGATCACTGGTCGTTCTTACAATAACATTAGAGAAAAACTGGATAATGAATTCGGTGTATCCTATAACTTAGAAGTCTTCAACAATGAGGAGCAAGAAAGATTCATAGATAAATATTTAAATGTCAATATGAATTTAAATGAAATTGATTTGGAACAGTTTAAAAGGATAGATGGATTTTTTGAATTCATGAGACAATTCGTTGATGATTATTCTTTAATTAATACTAAAAAGATTATAAAAATAACGAGTTACTTTTTGTATTCGCTTTACAAATCAGCAATGAAATACTTTAATGCTGAAATCAATAAGGCACAGATCCCTGAAACGAAGATATTCTGTGAAAAATGGAGCAGGATATTTAACTCCAAATCCAGTTGTTATGTTGCAATTAGCAGCCCGGAAACAAGTCTCTCGAAGCATTCTATATATAAATCGCAAACTGAAGAAGCGATAAGCTTGCTATTCACCCCACTTCATATCTACATAGTCTTAGAATATTTTCAAAATCAAATTAAAAATGGAAAAACAGCAACCGAAGAAAATATTTCAATGAAATGGGACTTGGAAATGAATACATTGTCCTTCTACGAACACTTCATAGAGACGAAGTTAAAAAAGATACGATTTGAAGAGAAGAATCAGATGGACCTTTACAATCCTGATATTATGATGACTTACGAGAAAGAACTGAAAGAGTTTATGCATACACACAAGAAGTTAGCATTCTATGCGACGTTTAGAGACGATTTGCGTGAAATATTAACTGAAGCAGATATGGAAGAAATTCAAAGTATTATAGAAAACATGGAAGGGGGTAGAGAGAAAACGGGAATCATCGATTGCATACTTAGCGACGGTACTCCTAAATTTATACATTACAGTTTCCAAGAGTATTTAGCGGCGGAATATATTTCGGATTCATTAAAAACTGGGGCGATCGAACGCGTGAAATTATGGAGATTTATATTTAGCAAAATGAGTAGTGGAGTTTTAGACTTTTTCGATCGGAAACTTGAATACGATGTTGAATTAATGAACATAATTAAAGACAGAGATGTGAAGCAAGTCATTTTTGATGATTTAACGCTTGATCGAGCTGAAAGCGCTATGAATAATGATAATATATTAAACCGTGCTCTGAATTTTGGCTTGAAGCATATTATAAAGATGTTGCTGCAAACGATGTCCGAAGTCGTATGTCATAGTAATTTAGATAAATTCATTTCATTTGTAAATAAACTTGACTTATTCTATCACGGATTTAGTCTCGGCTGGGATGAAATTTTAATAGTTATTATAAATTGTATAAGAAGAGTTGACCGGAATAAATTAATTGAATGTAAGTTAGGAGTTTTACAAACACGTTCGTATAAAGATCTCAGTACTAGAGAAATAATAAGAGATGTTAAATGGAAAATTTTAAGGGATAAACATTATAAGAAAAGGTTAACTTCAGTGGGACGTAGGACAAGTGTGTAAATAACATTTAGCATTTGATCTGCCCTACCTCTGCCATAACCATATGCGAACTGTTGATCTCTGACTATATTTAATAGTGTTCATGTTAAAGACTTATTATAATGTTGTAATTAAATGAAAATGTCGGGTAGTTATATAGCGACGGCCTATATAAGGAGCAGCGCTCGCCGTGTTGATACATTCCGACACAAAATACACATAAGAGTTATTGAGACACGCATGCCTGGTGCACATGTATGTTTCAATAACTCATATCTGTATGAATAGTTTAGCTTAACTTAGGTTAGCTAAGATAGATCGCGAACTGCATGTAACAGGCAAAAGCCAAGCCGAGGTGTGCCGTGCACCCTTGAGCTAGTTGCCCAAATGAAATCGGCTGAGTTAAGCGCTCGCCTTAGTAGTCCGGTGAAGCTGTAGAGGCCTCCAAAAAGGCGTAGTCAGTTCGAGAAAAAAAAAAAAAACGTGGCGATACACTTTTTCGGTGGCCGTCGTAGCGCGCGGAATCTCTGTCCGAACTCGTGTCGGTTATTTAAAGTCTTAGAATTTATTATTAATAATTTATGTCTAATTTGGTCAGCCGGTCAATTGTTTTTAATATCAATAACTGTTTCTATTTCTTACAATATATATTTTACCTTTAGTGATCTTGTTTTATTTCAATTTGTTTAATAGCGTTGCAAGGGATATACTTACGGAGACGTATATGAATATTTTAAGTGAAGTCGTGTCTTGTAATAAAATCAAACTCTTATTATATCTCTCTACCGTTCACACTTACTCTTTTTTAATATATGTTATTTGGATTACTACATTCACCACATGATACTGGCTGAATTGTGGATACGGACCACAGATGCTAAATAAAATAAATAAATAATAGTTTAAAAAAACTAAAAAAACACGCTTTCATAAAAAATCCAACTAAAAAACAGAAAATAAAATTTGGATTAAGAATAGTGTAAATTGGGCATACATTTTTTGTCACTTTTTACAAAAATATACATTTATTTCTAATTTACACTCTTCTTAATCCAAATTTATTAAATTTTATTATTTTCTGTTTATTAGTTGAATTTTTTATGAAACCGTGTTTTTTTTAGTTTTTTTAAAATATTATTTATTTTTCATTTTTTAGTTATTTTTTTTTAAACTTTTTTTTTCGGATTATTGCATTGTCATCGACCTTTGACAGGTGTGCAAAGTTTGATTTAAATCTGATCGTTCAAAGTAGGACGAAATCTAGCTCAAAGGGGTCGATTACATACATACAGGTGAAGCTAATAAAAGCGTGGTAAAAACTTTTTTTACATCGTGATTTTTCAATACAATTCTTTCCTTTTCCGTATGTTTTTCTAAATATTTCCTTTCATAAAAACATTGTCTTGACATTTACAAACACAATAAAAAAAGTATTACCCAGATAGATGCACATACATTCGGTTGATTTTTTAGACGAGCAGAGTACAATCTACTTCTAATATGTCTACTGATTATTATTATTGTCATCGATGCATATAATAAGTTTTTTTTTTTCGAACTGACTACGCTATTGACCAAGCAAGGTCTTAACAGCTTCACCGGCATACATTCGGTTGATTTTTTAGACGAGCAGAGTACAATCTACTTCTAATATGTCTACTGATTATTATTATTGTCATCGATGCATATAATAAGTTTTTTTTTTTCGAACTGACTACGCTATTGACCAAGCAAGGTCTTAACAGCTTCACCGGACTACTAAGGCGAGCGCTTAAGGCACTCAGCCGATTTTATTTTGACAACTAGCTCAAGGGTGCGCGGCACACCTCGGCTTTGGCTGTTGCCTGATACATGCAATTCGCGACCTATCTGAGCTAAGCTAAGCTAACTATTCATACATATATGAGCTGTTGAAACATATATGTGTACCAAGCATACATACCTCAACAACTCCTATATATATTTCGTATCGGATAATATTCTAAACTATTTCAGTTTGATAAGGGAAAAAATAAAACCCTTCCACCTGCATGTGTAAGCGTGTATGCGTGCACGTGTGTGGAGGTGATATGTGTAATGTTGTCGCAGTGATGTAAGATTTTGTGTCACTGTATCGCGCGAGCAGCGTACTCAAGGGCTCCACGCCGAGGGAACGGACCTAGGCTTGAGCTGCTGCCGAGGGGGGCCTAGTCTGGTGTGCGGGAGCGAAATTTACCCCCAGACCACGGCGGCGTGATCTGTGGTTACGCGGGCGTGGGCGTGAGCACGCTCTGTTTAGAGAGACAGGCTGGTACTGATCGTTCACTGCCGTTATTTCATCGGGAGGGTCGGTAAAAATATGTCGCGGACGTCTTTTACAACGCGCAGCGTTTGGTACGGGTTCGTATTTTGCGGCGGATACCACTAACGGACTGGGATGATTCGCGGCTTTTTCAAAATAACTAATCGTAAGTGATTTTACGTACGCCCAGATAGAAGGCATCTCTAGGTCCCTATGTAGATCAACTCTCCGGACGTACCACGGGGCACCGGTCACTTTACGTAAAACGCGGTTTTGAAGAACCTGCAACTTATGAAAATTATCTTTCGACATATGCGCAAAAACGGGACTGCTATATGTCATCACGGGACGAATACACGTCTTATACAAAGTGAGCTTGTGTCTGAGGGACATCTTACTCCTATGACAAAGCAACGGATGGAGGCGACCCAAAACCATAGCGGCTTTGTTTCGTACTCTATCTATATGTGACTCGAAATTTAAATGTTTATCTAATGTAACACCGAGATATTTGACCTCGTCGGCCCAAGGTATATCGGTTCCGTATAGCCTGATGGGCTCGAGGTTATTATTACGTCGTAAAGGATCGAAGAGTATCGCGGCGCTCTTATCAGGATTAACTTCTATGCGCCATCGACGAAACCATTCACCGAGTGTGCAAACGGCCTTTTCGATGCGCTTCCTAAGAAAGTCCGACCGCAAGCTGGAAGTGTAAATAACGGTATCATCAGCATAGCAACCTACCTCGACCCGTTTAGACCGAGGTAGGTCACTGATGAACAGATTGAAAAGCGAGGGCGCGAGTATGGAGCCCTGTGGCACACCTGAGCGTATCGGGTGGGGCAGGGATAGTTCCCCATCCACTCTAAAACGGAAAGTCCTATCAGTGAGAAAATCGTGGATAATATGTATTAACTTATCGGGTAAGTGATATTTACATAATTTATGGACGAGCCCTCCATGCCAGACCTTATCGAAGGCTTTGGCAACATCGAAAAAAACTGCAATTGTGCGTTTCGGTTTACGTTTCGGGTCGGCATTAAAATTAGAGAAAATGTACTCCGTGAGGCGGTGTACTTGATTCGTGCAAGAGTGTTCGGCACGAAATCCGAACTGCTCAGGTGGTATTAATTTTAAATCTGTAATCGAGACCTGGAGACGGTTCAGAAGGAGCCGCTCGTATAATTTACCTAATGTATCTAACAGGCTGATCGGGCGATAGCTATCGGGAAGCGTAGCTTTTTTGCCGGGCTTGTGTATGCCTATCACTACGGCCTTCTTCCAGGCGGCTGGAAAGTGGCCCTGGGACATGGCCGCATTGAAGATGCAGACCAATAGAGCTATGATATGGTCAGGAAGGAGTCTCAGCACCTCGTTCCTGATTCCATCCGGACCTGGGGACTTTCTAAGCTTGAGACGCTTTATGGCGGCTGAAACTTCATCAAAAGTTATCGAGGTTAGGGTATCCGCGGGTGGAGATGCGAGTGCATGCTCTACCGACGACTCGATCGATCCGATATGGACAGCATCAGTATTATCAGTGTTTGGCGAACACTGTTTCTCTAAACTCGCGGCTAGACATTCTGCTTTATCTATACTATCGAACGCGGGAGGCAACCCGGGGCCTCTGTCGAGAGGAGGCATCGGAGTGGCGAGATCTGATTTTAAAGTGCGCGTGAGTCTCCAGTACGACAGGTGAGACGGCCGGAGATCCTCCAGAAGCCTGTCCCACTTGTCGCCCCGAATCTCAGAGATACGAGTTTTAACTAATTTACGTAGTGAGCGTAATCGATCGCGGTTCTCTACAGACGGGTAAGCGTCGTGAGCTCGAGTCGCGGCGTTCTTTTCCGTGATCAACGCTTTCACGTCGTCAGGGAGTATAAAGCGGCGATCGTTCGCCGCTTGTACCTCTTTCGAGGTCTCTCTGACGGCGGTCTGAAGATAGTCGACCAGGGAATCGATAGCCGAATCCGCGTCGGCTCTAGACGTCAACACGTCTGGGATCCCGTCTAAAATGTCAGACGATGGATTTTCTTTAAAATAACGAGCTAAACTAACATAATCAGCCACCCTGACCGACGGAGGGGTGAAATCTGAATTGAAACCTAACTGTAATACGACCGGGCGGTGATCTGAATCAAGTTCGTGTACGACTTGTATGAGTCGTACCCGAAGCGTGATATTTTTTAAAAGAGCTATGTCTAAGACTGACGGGCGACAGTTGTCTTGATAGTGTGTGGGTTCCGGAGGGGCTATGACGTCAAATGCGAGGACCCTACCTAGTTTGTCGAGTATCCTCCCGTTACGAGAGGTTCTCGGACTATTCCAGATAACGTTCCCGCAGTTGAGGTCCCCCGCTATAATAACTGAATCTCCTAAGTTGAGCAGCGCTCGTAAATCTGTTTGTAACAACTCTTTGTTCGGCGAGAGGTACGCGGACACTAATACAATGGACGGATGACCGGTCATACCTAACGTACATACTGATACTTCCATATTGGTTAGAACGGGCGGATCTATCGGCATGCAATATAACGAACGCCTATAGTAAATTAAGGTGCCGCCCCCGCGGGTGACACGGTCATTTCTAACTATGTTGTAGTTCGCGATTCTGGGATTGCGCATTTTCGGTTTTAAAAGCGTCTCCTGGACGAGGAGAACGTCAATCTGTCTATCGCGTAAAAAGGCAGCTACTAAATCGCGCTGTGTCCTAAGAGATCTCGCGTTAAAAAACGAAAGAGATAGACCGCGCGGTTTTATCCTATTCATAGCCGCGAATTTTAATTAATTGAGTTAAAATCCTGGGAACGAACGATACGGTGTAAACTCGCAGCAATACTCGGGTATTGCGCGAGCACGTTGAGCTTGCCCAAATCCTCCTCGGCCTGGAGGGCCGCGTTGAAGTTTAAAACTTCTTGTAGATCGTGCTCCCGGAATAGCTGGAAAAGCCAGCTCTCTCCGGTGAGCCCCATAGAGAAGGCGGGCGCGGCGCGTGTCGGCCGTGCCTGCGGGATAGGAGCCTGAGGCTTAGAAGCCTGAGGCCGGGGAGCCCAGGGAGCCAGAGGGGCCCGCCCGGGTTGTGGTGCGCGCGGCACAGAGGGTGGCGCGCGCGGAGTGGACGCGGGCCCTGCCGGGGCGCGAGAGGCACCCGGCAGGCCAGGGAAGGCCTCCACGGACATGAGAGGCGGAGGCGAAGGGCGGGCGGCGCGCACAGGTGCCCTAGGCGCCTGTCGC